>JAUZNK010090158.1:0-12556 GCA_035046665.1 Euphysa ruthae | reverse complement strand
TATATAGAAAAATTGTAAAGAAATAACGTATGATATATTACAAAGAAAAATGTAGTTAAATATGTCTATGAGCAATTTTAGTTTTAGGTGTGTAATCCAGTACACTTGTTTGATTTTTTTGTTCCATTTTGAATACCCCAACATAAACGAAAGAATTTGGAAGTATTTTAGTGGATTATCAAGTAAAATCTAATAAGCATTAAGCGAAAAAGAATTCTAGAGGAAAATCAGCAAAAATAATTAATAATTAATTCCGTTAAAATTATTTATTTTCCTTTTGAACTAAATTTTTTAAATTTATATTTTTCTTTAGTTGCTATCTGAGCAAGAATCACAGCGTGATTCTGAATGGAACCGACTGACACTTAATAATGCAAAAGCTGCGTTGTTGTTAGAAAAGCAACAGGAAACACTCCGGAAAGAATTAATGAAAAAACAAGCTGCGGAAAATTTGAGAATGGCTGCAGAGCAGGCCTCTAGGTGAGAAAAAATTTTCTTTTGAAAAGTGCAAGTCAGCAAGTCACCCTCGAGTTTTTTTTTTTTTTTTTTTTTTTTTTTTTTTTTTTTTTTTTTTTTTTTTTTTTTTTTTGTTTTTTTGTTGTGGTAAATCCTTAACACACTAAACATTGACAAAAATAATAATTTTGGAGACTTATATAGTGTAGAGATTATAGATGTGTTTTTTTTTTTTTTTTTTTTTTTTTTTTTTTTTTTTTTTTTTTTTTTTTGTTCTTACGACAAACCAATCTAGCGA
Organism: Euphysa ruthae; assembly: GCA_035046665.1. Taxonomy (NCBI): domain Eukaryota; kingdom Metazoa; phylum Cnidaria; class Hydrozoa; order Anthoathecata; family Corymorphidae; genus Euphysa; species Euphysa ruthae. Next base: position 11,802 of record JAUZNK010090158.1, on the reverse strand, counting down.
CATTCTTACCTTTAAATGTTTTTTATTTTTAATGTTAATGCATAGTGCAATGATGGATTTTTTGGCTACCCTTATCCGTCGAAAAGGAGTAAATTGCAACATCAAGAGATAGTGCTTTGTTTACATTTTAAAAATTTTCTGTTCATTAAGAAAGAAGTAATTGTATGTTTTACTAGGAGTAGTGTCAAAGGGAACTTTGAGGCTTTAAATTTTCGTTCGAAAATTAAAGTAACTTTCAAGAAAGGGTATCTAAATTAAACATCATAGTATGTTTTAATGGATCGAAGTGCACGTTAGCTTCGTAGGTAACGAAGCAGCAGATCGTGCATACAGACAAAGCTCAAATCTAGAAACCATAACCCCAATTTCTTTCTCTTTCACGGCTCTAGATTTATTTTCCAACTAAAATTTTTAAATTTCTGTTTTGTTACGTACTTGCCCCTACTTGGCGCCTAGAAAAAAGAACGAACATACGTAATAATAATACCTTATTTAAATTCTGAATGTAGTTTAAAAATTGTAGGATTTTTTGTTATAAGCTAATTTAACTGTCTAATTTCTTTTCTGATTTATTTAAACTTTTCTAATTTAAATTTTTATATAAGATATTTAAATATCTTTTTGCTGTAATATATAGTGGTTAAGTGAAATGTATATAACAAACAATATAATCTCGATTTAATGAACCTCAAAGGAAAATGGAAATAAATCATCATATCGAGAGTTCGTTAAATCGAAAAAAAAAAAAAATAAATAAATAAGCATTTTTTTGCTAATTAATGCTGACTTTCTTTCTCATTTTCTCTCCATCATCATGAAAAGGGCTTCACACTTGGAGCACCTCAAAAGCATGGCGGATCTCATCCTTTCTTGGTGGAAAAAATCCTCAATCAACGTCTTCTTCATCATCCTCGTTATCATCTTCTGTTACGTCTGATTGAGTTACTCGTGCAATAATTTCCGCGTCAGTCATGGCACGCGTTTCTGACGTTAAAATGTCGTCGTCAGCATCAGCGTAAACTTTGACGCTAAAACCATTATTAAGGAAAGTTCTTCAAACTGTGCTGAAAGCATTTTAAACGATAATCATCATCGAGTGACGTTAAAATGCCTTTAAATTTCTGATAACATCGACTTTGTGTTCGGTAGTAGAATTATGAGTTCAGCTGCTTTGAAGTTATCAACTTTTGGATGGGCGGGATATTTGTCAACAAATAAAGCAATTTTTCTGTCTTATGCTACAAATCTCCTGTCCATTTTTTTCACCCATTCAGTAAATAAATCTCCATCCATCCTTCACTGATTCGCCAATAACAAAATAAGCAGATTATCTCCTGCATCGCTACCAGCTGCCAACCCAGTTAATCTTACTTTACTATGCCTTCCACCACTGTAACGCTCGCACTTGCAGCATAAAAACTTATCTAGAGGAAGAAACCGAATTCGTCGAAGTTATAAACGTCTTTGAGCAAATACATTGACAAAATTGTTGCTAAGTAAGTCTCTTTCCAACTTGCTGTCATTTCAGGCTTGACAGCATTCTATTCTCCTGAAACATCATCGGAAGCCACATTGTGCCTCTGCTTCTATTTATCTAACCATCCTTAGAGGCTTGAAAATCTGCTAACCCAAGAATTTTAGTAAAGCTGGACTGGAATATATTTTGATATTTTGAGCTTTGTAAGACCAAGAGTATACTGTATACTACAATTTTAACATTATAAATTAAGAAATTTGCCAAATGCCGAATTAAAGGTTTGCCGATCTTTTTTCTCACCCTTAAACCCTTAAACTGCTCCATTATGTTTAGACTGGAACATATGAATAAAGAATTGTATACCAACGAACCAACCGCTGCCTTTTTCATGCAGTTTAATACTACCAGTCGGTAATTTTGACATAGCTACGTTACGGATATATATATATATATATATATATTTTTTTTTAATATATATTTTCAATTGATTTTTAGTAATTTGTATGTATTTTTATGTATATTTTTTATTTCAATTGAACTAGTTTAATAATCACTGTAATAACGGTTTTTAATTTCTTGCAGATCAATCATTTAAAACTGGCAAGTCTCTTGAAATACGGTTTAGTTTTTTTGATGACAAAATTTATTCAAAAAGGGTGCAATGGCAACACAAATTTTTTAGGTAGAAAAGCCTGGATTGAAAGTGAAGCGAAACTTAGTTTCTTGTGAAATATGTACCACGTTAAACAAAATACTTACTTACTTACTTACTAAAAAAAAAGACTTTCTTATCAGTCTCTGATTTGGGCCTAAATCTTGACACTGCATGACATATTTTTTATTCATCAAAATATTTAGAGAACAACACATCTTTCAACACATTTTTTTTTTGTTTTTGTTGAAACACAAAATTTAGAATAAAAACAAAAACATTTCAAGTACATTGAGAATCTTACAGTGAAAAATATAAAACTCATTGGTAAGGGTTTGCAAAAAAAAGGAGCCATGTATTATTTTTAACGGTCGCATCAAATTTTGCTGATGCTTTAATGTAGGCTATAGTGTGGATATATTAATCTCTGAACTTTTTAGAGAAATTCTGTATATAAAAAACTCGAAAATATTTTATCTACGAATAAAACCACCAGTTATGTTGTCATAAATAAGTGTTTTATAAATATTGATTTAGAACGAACAATGAGAAGTATTTTAAGAGGGTTTTTAGTGTCTTGAAAATATTGTTTAACTTTGTGTTTATTTAGGCGACTACGATTTAGTCGTAAAAGCATAAAAAACTTAAGACCTTTTGAATCATTTATATTAAAAGGAGAGTTAGGTAATTGAATTTTTAAGTATCGAAACTGATGATCAATTTAGTATCTCTAGGTCTATTTGGTTCCAAGCTTTACTACAAGGAAATGAATTGGGAAAACAATTTGAATTACTGTTATCTTCATAAGAAAGTTTTGAGAAGGGAATCATGTCAGGCCTGTCTGGATAACTTAACAGCAGTTTAAAAAAAAAGCTATTCACGTGGTTTCCCATTGACAGCTCAGAACTGCTTGATATTGGTTGGACCCAATCTCACCGGAAGTGATACAGTCTCTTGATAAAATTTATTCTCTGCATTGCTTTTGTTTTTTTAGTTTTCAAGCAACACCTAACATTATGTTCTTTATCAAGATTTAAAACAGGATGTTTTTCTAAATATACTTGGCTGTTAACAGGTGTTTCATAAAAGAATAATTTAGAAGTGTAGTTGGGTCTTTCTTATAAAAAAAAAAACTTCTGTGGCCACCTTTTATTGATCAAGGTTTAAAGAATTCTTTCATTGAAATTCCCAGTCCTCGATTTTATCAAAATCACGAGTTAATTTAGTTTTAGACTGAATTAAATCTGAAGCTGCAAAAAATAGGGACGTGTCGGCGGCAAACCAACAAGACGTGTCGGTGGCAAACAACAAATAGACCCAATATTTTCAGAGAAATATATTTTATAAATTAAGAATAACAATGGACCCAGAGCCGAGGTTTTGAGGCACTCCAGCAATAATAATTAAGCAGCTGCATTCTTGACCATGAAAACCCTCCTCCTCCACAAGTAATTTCTAAATAAAGGTTGTCGTTAATACCACAAACATTATGAAACACCTTCTGGTTTAAAGAGCCCTCTCATAAATTTCATGAGTTAGCAATTAATTGAGAAATGTAGGAATTCCCACTGTTAAGACCATATTGATGTTATAAAGAATCCGATTAGTCTAACCATGAAAATTATAGAACTTTCGCTAATATTGGTAAAAGTGTTATCGGGTGTGGTTTTGATAAGATTGTTTGTTTCCTTTTTAGAGGAATTTGTGAGTCCCCACTGATAACTGAATCATGTGTATTGAGAGATCGTAACCATCAGATTTATTTGGGTAAGATCTTTGAAAATAATCACTGGAAAATTAAAAAAAAAAAATGGTCTCCCTAATGTATTAAAAACAAAAAATGGAAATATTTATAACAGCAGAGAAATAGAGACTTTACCAATATAGGAAGCAATCTAGCAAATTAAATAAAAGAGGTAAATAAATCTTTTGAAAGTTAAAATTAAACCAACAGTTTATTAAAGACTCTAAACTTACTTTTGAACAGTTTTTAAATCACTGCAAAGAAACAAGTCTTGCGGCGTGGATGGCTTAAAATGGCAATATAATCGTTCATGTATGCGGCGAAATCAAATTCCTTCTTTTAAAATTTGTAAAGACTCGATAAGCAAAGGAGTGTTTCCTGACTGTCTAAAAATAGCAAAAGTTTTTAAGTCTGGTGATAATTCACTCCTAGGTAATTATAGACCTATATCAGTTCTGCCAGTATTCTCTAAAATTCTCGAAAGAATTATGTACAATAGAATTTTCCCTATACTTAACGAAGATTTATTTTTCAAAATAATGCAACTTGTAAATGAAATAACTAATGCTTTTTATAAGAAGGAAGTGACACAAGGTGTTTTTATTGGGCTATAAAAAGCATTCGACACTGTAAATTATACCATAAAACTGGGATCATACGGTATGATCCACATATGTCACCACAGTTATCTGGCAAACAGAAAACAATACATCTGTTATGAAAATAGCAGTTTTACAGAGCTTGTCATATTAATTTTGAGATTCCTCAAAGTATCATATTAGGGTCTATTACTTTTTTTTTATTCTATGTAAATTATTTACATACGGCATCTACTAAATTATCAGCAGAAATTTTTGCTGACGGTACAAATATCTTTTTATCTGAAAATGATTAGATGACTTATTCGCAAAAATGAATAAGTGAGTAAATATTTATTCTGCCACAAACAAATATAAATATGCTATGAAAAATGAAAAACGAGAGAAAACAAAAAAATAACAACAAGAATAAACATTAAGATAAAAAACAAATGGTGGCAAAGATAGGCACAAAAATTGTCTGTCATAGCAATATTTCCAATGTGGTCCCATTATACGTTACACACAAAAACATAGAAATTGATCCAGTAAAGCAAAGTAAAAAAAAAAAAGAAAAATTGTAAAAAATTAAAAAGAATTATATTTTATATTTATTAGGTCTGGGAATTACATCCAGAGAGGTAAAAATTCTTTCCTTGATCTTATGCTTAAAAATATTAAAAATTGTAATTGATTTTATTTCATTAGAAAGTCTGTTCCATATAAAGGGACATTTTGATTGCAGACAATTTTTCCCATGGTAGATCTTCTCAAGATTGTATCTACCCTTAGTAGTCTGTTGCGTAAAAGAATTCTTCTATTTTCAGACATTTTAAAGATTTCAGACGTGTAATTTAAGTTGGGCTTACCGCAGAATTTAAATGCATGTGCAGCAATAACCTGATTAAACCTGATATCAACTGGCAGCCAATTTATGGCTCTATACTGCTCAGTACCAATATGGGCACGACTATTCATATTTAAACTTTAAACTTAGAAAACGTAATTATTAAAAGAAATTACTTATCAAAGTTTCTTGGTATGTTGATTGACGAAAACCTTAATTGGAAAGTTCAAATTTCAAAAGCATCTTCCACAATTTCGAAAAGCATCGGGATCTAATATAAGGCAAGACCGATGTTGAATAAATTACAACTAAAACAGCTTTATTCGGCATTTGTACAAATTTATCTAAATTATGAAATCATAGCCTGGGCCAGCGCTCGTGAATCTAAACTCGAAATTCTGTATTGTCGTAAAAAACACGGTCTTCGATTAATCAATCATTGATCATAATTTAATACAAGCTTGACATCTTTCAAACTCTTACTTTAATGTTCATATATTTTTCCTTCTTGAAATTTTAAATTGTTCTTTTAAAATCTCATTTTGTAAATGACAAAACATTATTCATAAATTAGTCTCAAAAGCGAAATCAGACAGAAAATCGGTTCTCGACGATAAGACCCCCAAATAGTCTGCTAAGAGGTCTCAGTGTATTGACTGAAATTATATATTATGTTAAATAAGAAAAATTATTCTTAGAGATACAGTAGACTCTATAATTTGACCCCCGATAATTCGAGCCATTTCATAATTGAATAAATTTTTTGGTACCATGAAATTCCTTAAGTAACTCTCGTATTCAACTTCCTGTAATTCGAACCTTGATAATTTGAAAAACTCAGCACTTCAAACCTAATTTTTCTGTTCCTCCGCAGTTTTCTTTTTATAATTCGAATTTTCAAACGTTAAACATTTTGGAAAATGTTTACTGATGGTATAAACGTGCGTGTAAACTAGCCATTACTTTTTCAAACGTTAACACGAATGTTTTTTAGTACTGTATTGTAAGTTAATGAAACAATTTCGTTTTTGGCTTGTTCAACATGGAACCGATTAAAAAAAAAAAGTGCGTAAAGAAAAACCTTTTAAAATCAAGTAAGAAGCTGTCGTCGAGTTGAAGAAAGGAACTCCAAACAAAGGAGTATCTCTAAGCTTTGGTATTCCAAAGAATACAATTTCAACGTGGTAAAACAACAAAGAAAAATTCTAAACATTTTACAATGGTCATGCGGCAAAAACGTGTTGAGCTAGAAGCCTACGAACAAATCAACAATGCCTTACTTAAATGGTTAACAGCAATGAGAAAATATGAAGCAAAATGCTTCAAACTCTTCCCGTTCTAGACAGGATACATCTAACTTTGTGTCAAGATCATTTTCAATAACCCAAGGGTCAATATCATGGAAAGGATAAGAAACGAAACCATTTGATATACGTGACATATTTAGTGGAATATTGCCATCGAAGAATCCTCCACTTGAAGAGAAACAGGGGAAGAAATCAGATACCATCATTATTCATTAGATAATTTGTCTTTTTTTACGGAATGGATTCAAGCAGAAAATTCTTTTTGCTCCATTTTCTTCCAAAATTTTTTCCAAAAAAATAAAACTGATATATCTTTTTCCTCTCCATAAATCAAATTTCTAAAAAATGTGAAATTATTAGCTGAAAATATATAATGGATAAATTTTCGCGAATTGAAAATATTAGCAAAATTTCGCAAGATAATTTCGCAAATGAACGATTTCAAATTTTTAGCGAGACAAAATTTCGGGAAAGTTTCACTCGCAAAATTTTCTCCGATTAACGTACTTACATCCATTTTATATTTTATGTTTGATTTCTTTTCTCGATTTTTAGATATGACGCGTCATTTAAAATTGTAGCCGGATAGGCGAAAGCTGTGACGGAACAAATGACGGCCCCATGGACTTAAACTACTTTACCGAAAATTCTGACCCCATTATGCCATAAAGATATTTTTTAATGCAGGCCAGTTTAGTCTAATTTATCAGTGTTTACTAAATAAAACGTTGTATTTTAAAGGAGAAAAGTGTGTCGGAGAAAAGCAAAGAAAGGTACGTCTCACTGGATTGGCTGTAAGAAGTGCCTGCGACGGAAGACTCTCTATGTTCGTTGTTGGAAAATCAAAAAACTACGATGTTTTAAAAACGTTGGAAATATGCCATTTCGTTATTGAACACAGCCCAAAAGTTGAATGAACTCTAAGTTATTTGAGGAATGGGTAAGACAAATTGATAGAAAGTTTGTTACGGAAAAAATAGCGATCGTGCTGGTTATCGACTATTGTGCAGCTCATGCCTACGTGAAAAGGCTTGATTAGGTCGAACTCGTTTTTCTTACCCCAAACACTAACTTAATCACACAACCAATGGATCAAGGCATCATTCGTTCTAACAAAGCTAAGTATCGCTCACTTGCTGTAAATATACTGATAGATGCGCTAGAAAAACGAGCTGAGTTACCAAAAATTTCATTATTATCTGCGATGATCATGTTGTGAGGAAGGCTTGAGATGCCGTTCCAAATAAAGCATTGACGAACTGCTTTAAGAAAGCATAAATAACAGGCCAGGCCGCGGAGAGAGTTATAAACAATGAAAATGACCCGTTCAGTGATTTAAACCTAAAGTAAGACTTGGTTAAGAACTGTGATCTAGATATTTTAAGATTTTAAGAAATTTGGCAAAGAAATTGATTTAGATATTACTGACGAATGCATCGATATCGATCTCGATGTCATCATCAAGTACACCATAATAACTGACCATGAAATCCTCGCTGAAGTATCTGGCTGTCAAGGTGAAGAATTGGAGGAAGATGATACTAATGATAAGTATCCTGAAGTTAAGCCAGGAGTGGATGAAACCCGAAATGCACTTGACGGCCTTAAGAGATTCAGCGTAATTTCTCAATTCAGAGAAGGTATGGTGAAAGCTCTGAAAGAGATAAATAACGCTTTCAACAAAGAAGAACATATCGAAAACAATCCTTAATAACTAGATATTATTCAGTAATATTGTATTATTGTGTATTATTTTTTAAGATCACATCTCTTTATAATTCGAACAGATATTTTCCCCCTTTGAGTGTTCGATTATAAAGAGTCTGCGGTATTCTAATGAAAAAAAAAAAAAAAAAAATTAGGTAAGTTTTTACACTGTAAATTTTTTTTCTCTAGTAGAAAAGATAAAATAAATAAAAAATAAAAATAATTCTATAGATATATCAGAAGCTGTAAATCTAATTTCTGACAAATTAATGCTTTGATTTCGTGAATATGGAAGCGTGCCTTCATTTTTTTTTTTTTTTTTTTTTTTTTTATGATTTCAATTTTATTGGTGGTGCATTGCTGATAAAAGGTTTGATATTTGATATTTAAAATCAACGTTTGGATTAAATTAGAAACCAAATATTTCCTTTCCACTAAAAAAGTCTAGATTACCAGAGATGTAACATAATTTTTTCTTCTGATTGCAGATTTTTTCAAATGCTAATCTAAGATTAATCATATTTCATATTTCGAACCTCATGTGGAATAAAATGGCTGAAGATATTAAATGAAATTTTATGATAAAGCTTAACTTTCTCATTTTGAGGTGATTTTTGATACGCAAGGCCACCAGTTGGTTAATTTTGCATGAAAATCTTCTAAAATTAACTTTCCAATGCTACGCATGAAATAAGAGATAAATTCACTTAAACCCTCGTCACTCTGGTTACGTGATCTATAGCAGCTTGAAACAAAGCATTTTAAACTGTTATGTTTACCTAAAAGTTCAATATAATACTTATAAATTTCAAATCAATTCTTTTTATAAAGAGTAAGCCCTCCATCTGTTCCTACTCAGTGCGGATTGTTTTATTATAAAGAATTAAGTGGATATTTGGCTTTTTATTTCGGTAGTGAATCTAGCAAAAAATAAATAAAAATGATTATAAAATTCTGAAGTAATATTGAAACGCAATGTTGATATAACCTATAATACTAGTATAATGCTATAAATCTTTTTAAGGTGTGTTCGTTCTTTCACATCTATTGAAAATGAAAATTTCTTTTTTGATCGATTTTTTGCAAAACAAAGCTACTATTTGACCTAACATGTTGAATAAAAAACTAGTTTAGTGAATCACACATATAAGTTATTTTACCTGTTAGTGCAATAAACAATTATTCGTAACAAAAAAGTTTTAAATCATGGCATTGATGGTTGTTGAAAGTATATTTTTAACAATAATGCTTCCCATAATCGGTAAGTATAGCTTATTCTATAAAAAGTATATCTTATGAAAGTGCTTGGAAAACTATCAAATTATTTCTGCACCAAGAATTCGATATTTCAAGGGAATAAAGTGCGTACAAAATTCTGAAATTTTACAAGTTTAATAAGTTGAATTTAGCATTAAAACAAAATGCCCAAATTATATTCTTTCTATCTTGCTTGCTGTCTTATTTTCTTAAAAAAGAATTGTATTGGTTTAGACTGTTCGGGATGAAATTTGAGAAACTTTTGCTCCTTACTAAGAAAACTAGTTCATTTCATTTGCTATCATACTTCAGAAATATGTGATATTAGAAAATAAATTCGAAAGTCAGAGAATTATGACAAAAGCAGCTCTTGGATCAATGAAGATCTTATTGAGAGCTTTTAGCATAGTTATACTGCAAATTCATCTACAAGTATGAAACTTTGTAGATATGTTTTGCAGCCAATTAGAGTTAGAAAACATCAGAGAGGTGAAAATTAAACGAAATTTATACAGAATAACTTCTCGTTAGAGTGGTATTAAATCTAAAAGATATCCAGGGCAACTTTCATGGACAATATTGTAAAAATAAATTAGCCTGCGATACCAACACCTATCGCTAAGACTCTCAAGCTCATGTTTTAAGCGTAATTTTTCACGTGATAACCAGTTAGTAGCTCTTGATCGCAAAAGGTGCTTGATATTGAATGGTTTCAATCTAACCACAGAAACTTTCATTAATAGAAGACGCATCACATCAATAATCCAAATGAAGCCTGTTATATGATTTATAAGCCTTGCAGAAAGAAACTGATTAAAAAAAAAAAAAAAAAAAAAATCGCAGATTTAAACGATGAAATTACTGGAGCAATTAAAGAGTATCCCTCAAGTTGAGAGTTCATCATGACCATGGTTAAAATCTTTCATAACTTTTGATAAATCAGAGGCTGTAAATTAAATTTCTATTCATTTGAATTCGAGCATGCTGAAGCAGACTTTCATTTTTAATATTAGCGAATTGCATTAAAATATCCATTAAAAATATTAGTGTATTTTAGGAATTTTGGTTTTTTTTTTTAACGTTTTAATAATTACCAAGTCGTCAGGCAATTATCCCATATTCAAAAGTTATCGTTCCTTGAATGTTGAGATTAAATTAGAAACCATAGATTTCATCTGAAAAATTTTCGCCCGCCTTCCTTTGATCGTCACATTTGTACCTTTTATAGACAAGATTTTCTTTTCTGATTGCAGATTTTATCTGATTATTAATCAGATAAAATAAATATCCCTTTGAATTTACGATTCAAAGACTCATGTTCTATTAAGTATGTTGAAAATATTTAATTCTTATCTAAAAATTCAAATTTCTCATCAACGCCCAGACTAGTAAAAGCTTTTCTGTAGTCTAAGTTGGAAATACTTTGCTAAATCAAATCAATTTGGGTTATGTTGAAATTCCAATTTCCGTTTCATTTGAAAGTGGGAAACAAACTTTGTATGAAATTCCAGCATAATTATTTGCTGATGACACGAGTTACAGAAGCGAGGGTGCACTCAATTACAAAATTAGGCTGACGAGCAAAAAAACATTGCACGAAGTACTAAGTACTAAATTGGTTGGTTCAATAATTCAATTGAGAATAACCCAATAAGCTGGAATAGTTAAAAATATCAAGTACGCAGATGTTTTTTTGTTCCCGACGGCCACCAGTTGGTTGATTTTGTATTAAAATCTCCTAAAATTAAGTTTAAAAAGTGATTGTCCAAGACTGTGATTGAATAACTTTCATTAAAAGATAAATTCACTTAACTGCTCGTAAATCGAAATATTTATTCATTTATGGAAATGTGAAACAAAATATTTTCAATTATTTTATCTAATTTAACCTACAAAAAAATAATTTTAGTTAATTAATGAAGGGTTAGTCCTTCATCTAATATAAGCAAAAAACGCCTCGCTTCGATTTAGAAATTTTATGACCAGATGTGATCATACCATAACTTTGAATCATGGGTCTAATATCATCTAAACAATAAGTCTAGACAGTACTTGCCTCTGAAATGCAGATATCATTAAAACTGTTCAGTATATTATATGCTTCAAATAAAGGAACCATAGAAAATCCATTTGCAGCAATATCACTGAAGTTTCAGTGAGAAATCTATTCTGGTGTGGAGAATTTAATTAACCTGCGTTTGTTTCAATATACTGTTACACACACACACACAAA
>JAUZNK010090147.1:0-12557 GCA_035046665.1 Euphysa ruthae | reverse complement strand
ATATAAGTTTGCAAAAAGAATCAAAAATTCCATTTGAATATTTCTTAGACATCTATTTTTCTAATATTTAATTTCGTGTCTTTAAACTTAACTGTTTTATGATCAGAACAATAAAATTTTCTTCCCTTACTTCCTGTATGAAGTAAATTTCTTGTGTTTCTGAGTGGTAGAGGAGTTTGGTGGAGTTGGCATGTATGTGCCTAGGGGAAGGGGCGGGGTCATAATAAACAAATCCAACATCCCCATGGTGGCGGGTGTTCAAGATTTTTCATACCTTATAACAATTGTTTTATTTACCAGGCTTGTATTATGCTGAATTAAAAAGTTAACTTTTTCAGTATTGTGTGTTAATGCAAATTGTTGCTGTTTGTTTCAGAAACGGTTTTTTCAATTCAAAAATAGTTAAGAATAGCTCCCAGAATGAAAAAATGAATCATGGAAAGCACACTTGGCATCTTCATTCCCACTGTCAACAAAAAATTAAGCAACATCTGATGACGAAATTCAAACTGATTTAAACATTTCTGTTGGTAAATCAAGTTGTATTGATGATGATTTTAATAATGATAAAATCTTAGATTTAACATGTGGGTTAATTTTTATAAATTATTTACTGCTGTTTTTTAGCAATTTTTAACAATTTTGGAAATATCTGACTTTTTTCAGAATTTTTTATTGAAAACTAAGTAAATAATTATTTTTCTATATATTTTTCTATATTAACTGATTACATAATAAAAATAAAATACATAATAATAAAAATACATAATAATGATAAAGAATTGTTACATTTTTTTTTTTTTTTGAATTTTTGATTACCTCCTTCAACAAAAACCCAATAAAAAGGTTTTTATGGGGGAGGGTGTATAACCTTAAAATTTTTGCTGTTTTTTAGTCCTAGTTGATATTTATTAAAGATTGTATATATTAAAGGTCAGAATGTCAGAAAGTTTTAGTTCGAAACCTTTAACTAAAAATTATAATTAAAAGTCTAATTTGGGGTCGGCTGTGGGAAAATTTAACCCCACCTCAAATGGGGTTAAATGGTGTGGCTTATGTAGTAATCCAAAATTTTGTATTTATTTTGTATTTTCCCATATTACTTATCATAAATCGGGCATGAATAGAAATGGTTGTAATAAAAAACTAAATCTTATATAAAACTAAATATATTTACTAGACTACTTCTAACTACAACACTACTTCTGCTATATAGCAGGATGTTTAACGACCTGTTGCAGGTGATTGGTGCTTTAAAATAAATCTATTTTTTCCTTTAGATCATGACGACTTTGCATCAATCAGGTTTAATCTTTATGTGTAGTCAAGCAAGGAAGTGTTGAAGATCAAACCTGATCGAGGAGTTATAAATCACCATTTAAACTGTAAGTTTAAACGGAGAAGGGAACGGTTGAAGGCAACTTCATACGATGATGGTTGATGTGACCTTATGTTTAAGCGGTATTTATGTTTTAAAAACCATATTGAGGTAAGTGAACTGAATATTTAGAATAGCTGAATCTTCAGATATGATTTGGTAATAATCAGTGCTTTCAGTTTGAAGAGAAGCAAAGATTGCGATCGCTTTGGGATCGCTTGACTGTCATTCATAAATATGTTTCCAAAAATTTATTCGTTTTTATATCCTGTTTACATTGCAATAAAACTATTTTATTGTGTGTCTGTAACTTGTCACCAAAATTATACTTCTCACACATGTACATCGTCAGAAAGACAGCTTAGAGAATGTATTGACCAATTACGTTTTGTACTGCAATGCATAGCAATCAGTCTAACAATTTTGTTAAAAAAATTAATTAAATAAGTATTTAGATTGAAGAAAGTTAATAGAATAAAATTCATTCGAATTTTTTTTCACAGATTATTAATGAAGTTTGAAGAATACCTAAAGTCGAATCAACGCAAAAATTTTTTTTAAGGGATGCTCTGAAACGGTTGACATCTGAAATTGAAATATTGATATTCTATGGTATATCTAAAGGCAATAGACCATCTCCAGGTTACACCAAAGTGAGTGTATTTGCGGAAAACTGTATGAAGTATTGCGGAAAAAAAATTGACTCAAAATTCATACTTGTCAAAAATCTTTTCTGTAAAGGCGCTTGACCACTTACCTGCACCTCCACACTCACTCCAATCAGTTGTAGTTATATGATTATCAGGGTCCAGAATGTAAGTCTCTAAAACTTGCCTATTCTTTGTACAACAGCTCAATCACTTGCAAGAACCTAAAAGTGTGCTTTAAATGAATGCACAAGAAAAAGCCAGAGATTTTTAAGAGCTTTAACAGTAATCTACAACAATATTTATTGCATAAAGCAAACTAAAAAATCGCAGATTTTTTCAAAATTTTAACCTTATAATAATTGTTTTTAGACATCAGTATGGATTTTATGCTTTTATTTGTAAAACAAATAAACATTGTGTGCTATATTATTTGTATTAAAATTTTTCATATACTTGTTGTATTAATAATCCTCATATAACTATATTAAGAATATTATTCTCATTTAAACTACACTTTTCAGAGTCTTTAAAATAACGACATAATTCAAGCGTTGAAATATTTGCAAAAAGTTTTAAAAATTGTTTACATTGTCCATTTTGATAGCAGCTTGGCTATTTGTATGTGCTACATTTCTAAATAGTGCTTTTTTTGAAAAAACTGAATCTGGTATGCTTTTGCCAAATCAGTTATCCCAGCATTTGCATGCTGAGAACTCCGCCATGTCATATTTTGTATCGGCTTTTTTGTGCTACGGCATTCTACATGTACAATAGAATTCAACAAACATTATATTACTGGCTGATCTCGTTATTTGTGCTACATTTACTAAAAGAAAATTGTAACAAAGGCTATAGCAAAAGTGCCACAATCCACTGAGTTGGTTTGTTGTTGTACCGAAGTTGTATATACTGAGTTTATTAGTGAGAATAACATGAATTCTGCTTGATTATATCCTTTTTTGTGGCCTTACCCCACAAAAGTAATATTTTATGTTGTTATCTTTATCATAATATCATAAAATGTTTGCCACACAAATCCAACGCATTGTACCTGCGTGTAATACTTGAATATACCGGTGTGACTTTGGTATTACACTAAACTCGCTGTATTTACCAATCACTGTGTCGTGAACTCCAGAGAATTCCACAAATTTTTCAGTTAACTAGCTTTGTGCAATATTGATGGATTCGTCAGGCAGCATTTGATTTTTAACGATTTTATTGTTTTTGTTCTTTTGAAAATAACAACCTTCTTCTATTTTGGGGTTTATTGATAGGGGTTTTTCGTTACCACGGGATCGTCACAAATATCCAGTAAATATTTTTTAGTTTCTTCTTCTCTTGCATCACCGAAATCATGGTCCTGGCACGAGTTATCAATGCGACTTTTAAAGCCATTTTCGTAGATAGCATGACCCAATGGAGCAAGCTCTTCAAATACAATCTGAGAATGAACTTTAGGTGGCGGATCAACGCAAATTTTTTGTGCAAATTTTTTTCTTTCAGCACCAATTCCAACTCTTCCCATATTTGTGCTATGTTCTTTTTGTTGTTTTTCTTCTAGTTCGTCTTCCTCTTCTTTTACTTTTACAATTGGTTCTGTAGGAGTAGTTGTGGGAATGACGTCCTTTTCCAAACTAAAAGATGGAAAACTAGTATAATGCTCTGGTAATGATTCCCAAGAGACATTGTTGTTATGTTCGAATAAGGTTATTATATGTTTACATGGCATCAATAATCTTTTCCAAATCTCACACTCACACGAGGGGAATACTTCAGGAGAACCAATTTGTAGATTGTTTTTATCTCCATTTCTATTTGTTATTGTGTAAGCTTTGCTAGTATAGATGTGATGATATACAAATCTCTTTGGGCACAAAAACCTTTATCCATCTTGCAAACAACATATTTTGTAGAGGTAGTTTTTTCTCAACAGCATTCTTAGCATCCTCTAATATCTAAAAACTAATTAGCAAAAAAGACATAAGAACGATTTATTTGAAATGAACCTGAAAATTGTGTGGATTTTTAAATAAATAAATAATAATAATATCAAGAGAAAAGATAATACTTCAACAAACCTGTAGTATTTTTAGTTGTAACAACGAATACCTGGATATCTTACTGGTTTAAAGGTTTCAAAATACACCTGGATAAGGCTCTGCTGATAATTAGAAGCAGACCAAGATCAACCAAAATTCACCAGAAATTTGGTGGCCTGAGCCCAAATTTCCTAATTTGGGCATTTTTCACAATATCCTATCGATTATAGTTCAAGTTATACAAATTATTCAGAAGAATTTAATACCTCATTGGATGCGTAATTGGAAGCTTTACCAGAATGAATGAATTATTTCAAGTTCATTCCAATTGGGCCTTGGGTCCAAATAATTGGGTATTTTCGGTCCAAAATACCATTTTGATGATAATTCAAGTTATAAGAAATATTCAGCAGACTTTAATATCTTATCGGATGTCATTTTTTAACGTTAATTATTATTATTTGCACTAACCCTTTAACAAACCCATATTTTTTTTGTTATTATGTCAGCCATAAGTCCCCTAGGTGGTCTCAAAATGTCCTGTTCTTTAATAAAGATTACATCATTTTTCTTACCACCAAAGAGCAGCGTGGTTACGTTTTTAAACTATTTTTACACTATCTATCACAATGAAATATACTTATATAATAGATAATAATATGAAATAAAATTTTACCGAAAATCTTTGAGAAACAAGGTTTTGAGGAAAGTATTTCGGAAATAAGGTTTTGAGGAAAAACTAAAATGCTGATATATATAATATTAAAGAAGGCATCAATATCCACTCTTTGTGTGACAATTGGCAAAGCGTGAAACTGCAAAAAGTCAAAAATCACAATCAATACATTCATACCCGTGAATGTAGCTGGATAGCTCAGTTGGTAAAACATCTGACTCCCAACAATAAGTTTTCGGGTTCAAATCCGGATATCGCCCACTCAGCGCATGAGTAGAATTTGGTTTCGATTTGGTGCGATAATTTTATGGTTTTCTGGCACAGCGGTTATTTACCGTAAGCTCAAATGGGAACTCTAAATACGCCTGAACCAAACCCGTGGGAGCCTTCTAAAATAAATAGTTTGATGCTAATGGTTATCCCTAAGTTAAAAAAACATACGTTAGAAATACGTTCTTTCTCTCATATTTAGAATCATTTTCTGACAATGAAGTTCTGACCACTGATTGGAAAAATTAGGGCGTGATCTTTTATAACATGAGACGTTTTTACAGAGTCTCAAACTATTTCTAAGTGCTTCATCTAACTTGGAATTCAAAATTAAATTTTGTTCAAAAAGTTCCTTATTCGCTTCACTTTGCACTTTCATCTGATCATCTCTGTTTTAAAGTCTACGTTTGTTCACATTTCTAACAGAAAATCTGCCACCCTGCTTCAATAATTTAAAAATATCTTTTGAAAGTTTATTTCTTTCAATAGTCACAGACTTCAACTGTAGATTCATCCCTAAGGCATGTTGTGAAATGGTCTATGTGACCCTCTAAATTGGAGTTTTTTAAAAGAAGTTTATCAGATTCTTTCTGAAAATTTTCATTATTAATAACAGGATTAACAGATTACAGGATTAAAGGATTAACAGTGGATACAGGAGTCAGAGCGGAAACTAAGAACGAGAGTGGAGGTTTCATTAAGATACGTATTTTTATTTTTTTTTGTCAATCGTTCAGATGTTATTTTTTCAACAGAATTTTTAAGATTTCGTGCAGATAAAATCCCTTCAGTAAAACAGCACAAAGCTGAGATTAAATTTTAAAAAATATTCCCATGTCATATGAGAAGAGTTACGGAACTGATTTAACTCAAAAATACAGCCATTGGTTAATATAAAAAAATTTTGTCAAAAATACGAGAAGTAAAAAAAACTCTCAACATATAACACAGAAAATAAAATCCTATCTCAAAATGGCCAAAAACTATTAGTAATATTAGTATAGTCTTTTAGATCGAAAAAAGTCCTGTGATAAAGTTCTTTTTCATATTCTTTTGTACCTTTTTCCGAAATTCAGAAGGTTTTCTGATTACTTCTGAGATATACTGCTGAGATCAGCGCATGTGTTTAAAACAAGCAAATTTGACGTATTAGGCAAGTTAAACAAGGTCAAAAATTCTCATAAAGAGTAAACAGGAAATTTTATCAGATCCTATAACAATTTTGTGGTAACACTTTTGATTTAAATAATAATTCCAAAGATTTATCCTAAGTTCATGAAATTTTTACATTAGTTTCTGCCATTTTTAAATGACAGTGGCAAGGCAATGAAACGCAAGAGAAGTAAATTCGACCGAAAAATTAAAATAAAAAACACTCGAAAATAGATGATTTTTATCAGCTTATTCTTGACAGGCTTAAACAATTCACAATAGATCAATGCTCTACAATCGTATGAGTATTGAATTTTGTTGATTTTTTAATTGTGTAGCCTCTTTTTTGCTAAATCAACAATAATTCTGGGGGAGGGGAAAAATAAATTTTTCCAAAACTTTTTTTTATGCCATTGTCTGAAAATTGAATGAATTCGACTAAGCATATTTTCTCTAATATTAAATTTGTTTGTTTACATTTTTCTTTCCTTAATATCAATTGGTATCTCCTAGTGTGCTTGGCATACATGTTGTGAAATATGTCAGGGGTTTGGTACTAGTATTTTTAAAGGGGTGTGAGCAATAGCAGAAGACGGATTTTCTTTTTCTTCCCTATAAATTTCTGCAAAGCACTTCATGTACTTTTTCTATTTTTACGTAGTTGCAACTGTTAATGATTTTTTCTATAAACATTAGTAAACAATAAACATTAAATAAAAAGCAAGTAAGTAACACACCATTTTACATGATTTTGATGAATTTAAGGCAATTAATGACATGTAACGAATTTTTTTAAATAAAATGTCTTTTATTTTAAAAAAGAAAACTATGTTATTTGTCATTACTGGTCGTTACCTGTCGTAATTTGCTTATAATATGTGAATTTTTTTTTCACTTGTAGCGTTACTTTTCGTTACTTGTTGTTAATATGGTTTAAGACAAAACCAAAGTATGTATATATCAAATATTCATAGTTTTCCCAGAAGTATTACCTATGAGAAACATTTTGGGCAAATTGACCTTTCCTTTTGATAAAATTTGTTGATGGAATTTAAAAACCTTCCAGCGAACTGACATCATTTTCCATTGCATCTGTTGTGTTATACTTGCCAACGTATGTTATTTCAGATATCCCAGTAGTTAATACATATGTCACTGGCTTATTGATTTTTTGATGAGGGAAGGTATACTGTCTATCCTTCAAGTAATAACAACAATTCCTTCCAGAAAATCATTTCTGGAGTCCACCGAAAGTTATTTAAAGGAATTATTTTAGACTTTTCAGCACCCAATTAAGCTTATTTTTCATTTGCCAGATTGCTAAACGTTTTTAATATTATTTGGTTATTTGGAGAGGGGAAAGGAGAAACATTCTTCCATAATTTTCCGGTCCCACAATAATGATGTTACGGAATTTACCCCTAATTTTGCTCAGCAGGTCCGACATTACATGAGCAAAGATAACGCGGTGAACCGTATTGTTGGTGAATACTTCTTGGGCACATATTAACCATTGACCGTTGCAGCCATCGATGCAAGAATCATTAGCACTTGTCTGAATAACTTCCATGTGACTTTTATTGCTTCGTACTATAGTTGCGGAAGCCCCTGCATATTTCAAATAGCTTTTACAAGGTCTTTTATAGTTTTCTGGTTACAGCATAGTAAAAAATTAGCAAGGTCCTTTTAGGAAGGAGTTCTGTCTCTGATCTAATCTTATTGTCCACTATGAATTTATAAAACTCTAAATTTTACAGCATGTTGTTATTTCTTATTACTTTTTTTGTTGTTGTTATGTCGATTTTGTAGTAGTTTTTGTGTGTCTCTGAAAAATTTATAGTTACCTTGTGTCTTTCTGTCAAGAGTTTCCGTCGTTTTGGGGCAGAAAGTTTAATACAGATGGTAATGTTTCCCAGTAGTGAGCTGTAACCTTACTAATATTTTTAAACAAGAGACAACAGCTTCCCCGAAAGCTTGACGGGCTGGAAACTTTAGCAGATCTTCCTGACTGTAGGTTACTAAATACTGTCTTCTGCTTGTTTATTCTTTCTATGGAAAAAGCATAACAGCTTGAAAGTCTTCACTATCACTCTCCACTATTTCTATATTTTTATAAACCTGAAAAAAACAAGAAACATGGCCTTATCAAAACAGTTTTCCGAGCTATATTTCACTGTATATACATTATATAGGTAATATTTATTGCATCCAGAGATACTATTGTTTACGTTTTGTATAAGAAAAAGGTTTTATTGGCTTCTGTTTTTGTTTAGTGACTTGTTTTTTACCCTTTTCAACTTCCAAACATAAACTCTCTGTAGTCCAAAGTAAAATTTCTGACTTTCCCTCTTATATTTTGTTTCCATGTAAAAATCAAGAAATTCATTTTTCATAAATTTAATATGAAATCCATGTGCCGTTTTTGTTTGTACACAGCACATGGTGATTTTCTCATTGTTTTCTTGCAATTTAGGGCATTTATATGAAAAAAGTTCATGAGTGCCATTGGTTTTATTCCTTGAGTCATTGTGGGCCGCGTTGCTCCCGCTTTGAACGCCTTAGTTGC
The DNA here is from genome assembly GCA_035046665.1 of Euphysa ruthae. Lineage (NCBI taxonomy): Eukaryota > Metazoa > Cnidaria > Hydrozoa > Anthoathecata > Corymorphidae > Euphysa > Euphysa ruthae. Next base: position 3,823 of record JAUZNK010090147.1, on the reverse strand, counting down.
TTTATTGGTGGTTGTATGTCCAGTTGTTTGTTGGCGTCACTGTCGGTTTCTGGAGCTTTCTGATGGACCTCGATTATGCAGTTGTCATATGTATGGTGTGTAATTTGACGTATGCATTTGCATCCTTGTGGAACTTCTGTTTTTGTGTCTCATCTTGTTTATGTGCGTCTTGTATGTCTTCTCTGACTTTTATTTTTGGTATGTGTGGAAGTCAAGTATTGAATTTTTTTCCGAAAAGTAGTTCAGCGAGGGCGAATCCGGTTGTGGGGTCTTTAAATTTGTTTTGTGTGTAGTTATTTTTGTGGTAAAATATTAAATGATCGAAATTTAATCTTCGCTACAATTAATCCTTTCTTTCTTGCGATTGATGGCAATCAAATTTAATGAATAGAAACATTTTAAATCAATTTCTTGACTTATTTTCGGTTAGGAAGTTTAGGTAAGAAATTTTCCGCTTGGTTAGATAAAAATTGAAAATTCTTGAAATATCTTACAAATATATAATAAATTCTTCTCAATGCTTTTGTCTGTTTCTGGTATTACTCGAATTGAAAGCGTGTAAGTTATAAGCGCGCTCGTTATGTAAATTTTAGGTTAAAAATTCACATAATTTCCTTTCATGATTTGTTTCTTAAATAATTAGAACATTTTTGACTTTTTCAGATTTGAAATTGGAGATTGGAAGCTTTCAAAACAAAAAGTGATGCTGAAATCTCTACCCCTACCTTTCATTGACAATTCGCTTAATAATATAAACCTCATATTTGAATATAATTATCAGATAATATAATTATCAGATAATATAAGCATTTTCAATAAAATTTCTTAATAATTATTTAAAAATAACAACGTCAACCAAAGGGTTGAGTTTTCACAACTTATGGTCAAAAATTTTATTTATTATCATATTACGTATTCAAAAATTAATTTTTAGCTTTTTTTCCCGTAGATATAATTTTACATAATGTTTGCAAAAACCATATTTTCAGAATATATTTCCAATATGTTTTGAGTAACGAGTTTCCTCATACCACCGAATAACATTTCTATATACCCTTTAGACAATGGTATAACGCTCTTATTTGTTTTGTTGAAAAATTGTTAGAATTTCTGGTTTAAAATTCTTCCAGAAAATTCTTTACCTGAATTTATATCTCCAATGACAAAATTCGATAACGTCACAAAAATCATGAAAGTCGTGTTGACATGGTGACTTGCTTGAGTCAACAAATAGCCAACTTGAACTTTCGACCTTTCCTTTTTGTGATTAAAGCATTCTGATGAAATTTAAGTTAAGTTATTTTTAAGCCTAGCATGGGATTTTAGCACAGAAGAGTGAGAATCAAATAGACTGGTGTGAATTTTTTGAAATAGAAAATCTTTATGTGGAGTATATTTCTCGCATTATATGTTGGAGCTCAATCTCACTGTAACGTTTCATGTTCTTTTGTGACCTTTCCACTTTCGTAGTTTTAAATATGAAAGACACAGCACGATGTTGTTTCTCGTTATTGTCTGAATGTAACCCATGCATTACCTATAATATTACCTTTTCCCACAATATTTAAACAATATATTAGCTGTATTGTTTTATAATCATACTTCTTGGTAATAAGTAATTTTTATGAGGAGCTGGGTAGCTTTTAATTCTTAATTTTATAGAGGCGTCGGGAATAAACTTTCAGATTTTTATCCTAAATTTAGAATATTTAAAATGCCGCATATAAATTTCACAGAATTTAAGTTTAATTGAATCTGTTACTTGTGTTGTAAGTAACTAATTAGTCCTCATGCTCATAAAAACGATATGTTAAATTAATGTAGAAGAGACACCAGTTTTCGCAAATACAGCTTATTTGGTCTAAATTTTCTTCCAAATAATTTAATTCAGTTAGTGGATTATTATTACAATCTGTCAAAATTAGACTGATGTATAGTTTACTGGGAAGTTTACATTTGAAAATATAATGTTCTATACATACAGTTACTAATTACTTTTTCAAGTGATCAGTTCCTTAGCAGCTAAACTTTCTGTTTTACATTCGAACCTGTCAAAATGCCGCTTGAATAAAAACAAATTTGACAAGTTAAACGAAGTTGAAGATAAAAACTGTTATGACAACGTTCCCAAATGCTACATCATGATTTTAAAAATATATTTAGTTTTGAAAACAAACATTTTTAAAAATTTATTCAGGGGGAATTTGATTGAAAGAAGATAACAATTTTTGTGGAAAAACGCTATGATTACACAGGTTGATTAAATACGCTGAATATCGTTATTTTGTTATTGATTGTTTTGATTTCTTATGTGGATTTTTATCATTTAGATTTCATGTTATTTATCTTTATTTCAATTTTATTGTATCTGGGTTCGACAGCTACCCCCTGGTTAAAAACTGCAGGTTTCACGGTTATCGAGCAGTAGTGTAGAGACGTACTGAATGTGAGCTCAAAGCCAATTCTCGCTTCATTAACTTTGAGCGTTTTAAACAGCACTGTGCATAGCAGGGAAAGACTGCCGTTGAACAATAAAGATGTAAGTTTATGATTGTTTTTGTTTCATGCTCATGTCCATGCAAGGATTTCTTGATGTAAAAAAAAACTACAAAAAATCGCGAAATTTTTAGCTGTAATAAAATTATTCGTTAAATAGATTGTTTAATCTCTATTACACTTATCTTCATGAATATTTTAGTCTTTTTAAAATTTGTTTCTAGCCATATAAGGTAATATGCTGCGAAAACACTATGGAAATGTTGCGACAAGTAAGATCAACAGTTAAATGCAGTGGCACTTTTATTTAAATTTGCTTGTTTGTTAGGTAAAATAGAACAGGTTAAAAACATTGCTGGACCTAAAATTACTAATCAAGATGTATGGTTTGTTGCGTTAACATGCATATCTAAAGGACAAAATAGCGTAGTTGTAAAACCACTAACAAAAGGTGCATAAAATAACTGAATACTTACAGAATTATTTAGTAAAATTTCTTTAACCAGGTATCTTAGCGGATAGCCTTGATTCGATACCAAGTAAAAAGGATGAATATTTAGCCGGACAGTCTAAAAAGTAAATACGAAATGGAACTAAAAATATGACAGTGTTTGACAAGAAGCTTTAATTTGTGATTCAAGCAACTAAAAAAAAATATAAATAATAAATAATAAAATAAAATGTTTTAACAAAGTTTATCTTTACATAAATCAGTTGAAATTTGGATCGGAGTTAAGATGATTTACATTAAAACATATTTTTAGTAGGCCGTGACGTAGGCCATCTCGATATAATAAACTGTTTAATAGCAGATTTTAGAATCGTCGGTAGCAAATGCATTTCATATAAAAAAAAAAAAGCCAGTTTTCCGCGGAATTCTCATTGTCCGAATATAACATTTATCTGAGCTACTGTTAATAAAATATGTCTTCAGCTAGGATCTATTTTAGGTGTTTATACAGTATTAAAATCACGAAATTGCAATTTTTAGTCAAAACTGGGAGATAAAATTATTATAAACGATAGAAATTATTATTATTATATTTTCCTTTTTAACCAATAAATATACATTTATTATTTCGAATATTAGAAAAATTATTTGTAAATAATAAAAAATATATATAAATGTACAAAAATATATATAAATACTGAGACAATCATTGGATAAAAAACTGGTTAATAGGAGGGAGTCACTCATAGAGCAAGAGCTCACCAAGTAAGTAAGTATCTTTTCTGCCAAACAAATATATAGTAAGCAATTAAACACGGAAAAAATAAAAACTATGATAAAAACTAAAGTTGGCAAGGATAAGCACAAAAATTGTCT
>JAUZNK010090125.1:0-12560 GCA_035046665.1 Euphysa ruthae | reverse complement strand
GGCATCGAAATAAATCTCACGGTAACGATCTTCAGCTGTGAGCGGATGGTGTGCTTGTGCCCTACTTTGATACCCTTTGACACACTGCAGGATCGAGTAGTTGGGTGCCTTTCTCTTCCTAAGAAATCCAGGTTGCTCAATAAATTTAAGGCTACTGACTTGACTTGTGATGGATGACCTGGTAAAGGTTCGTGAATGAATCCTCCGTTCGCATGCCCTCTAGAACAGATACCACTAATTCGGCAGCACGTTTATTGGTGCATGCCGGTATTCTTTCAGCTTGTAGAGTTTTCGATAAATTGTCGGTGTGCGAGTAGAGGCGATATCCAATGTTCAGTCCAAAGAAAAAAATCGAATTTTTCCCTTTGTTTTTTGACTTCAATAATCCTAGATTTAAGTTCGATCGCCATTTTTCCATTTTCAAGACAAAGTTTCCATAACATCATTAGTTCTTGGAAATTATCAAGAATTCTTTTAAAACATCTCGTTTCAGATATATTCGAATAAACTACCATGTTCTAAACGCTGAATAACAAATTCTAAATCGTGATCACACACGTACGTGGTGTCATCAATCATTTAAATAAATATTAAAGGTCCTAATATTGATCCTTGCGGGACACCAAAGATCAACTCAATCCAGGAACTTAATTAATTGTCTATTTTTGTACACTGCCATCTATTTTTCAAATAAATCTTAGTTAATTTCAAGGCAGAATTATTTACACCATAAGCATGTAGCTTAGCAAGCAGCAAATCGTGATTAAGAGAGTCAAATGCTTTTGAAAGGTCCATAAGAACACATCCTGCATATGCATTCTTGTCTAAAGTCTTCTTTCAGTCATAAGAAAGGTCTTTGAATCATTTATTAACTCATGCGTTACCAATCACTTAGAGCAGTTAAATTTGTTTTCTGATTATCATTATGGTTTTCGCTCTGGCAGTTCCACTGTTGATGCTCTGGCTACCACCTGTAGAGTGTCTATCAATCTCTTGGTGGTTGTGATAAAACCAGAACAATAGCACTCAATATCTCTAAGGCATTCGACAAGGTGTGGTATGCTGGACTTCTGTATAAGATTAAGTCATATCGTATCTCTGGCGAAGTTTTGAATATCATTAAGCCTTTTTTGGTAGGAAGAAAAAATCAAAGTGGTGATTGATGGCCATTCTTCGAACTGATACTACGTAAATTGTAACGACCCTTAAGATTTTGTTTTGGGAACCATTTTCAATGATCTACCTGATAGCATTCTTTGCAAGCTTGCTATATATGTGAATGATACTACTTTGTACTCAACCTTAGGGAAGGCATACAATACTTTTCAAAATATTGAAATGGCAGATGACTTGGAAAATGATCTTTACAATGTTGTTGAATGAGGTGATAAATGGCTGGTATCAATTAATGTTTCAAAAACAGAACTTCATTCCATAAAACGCTTAAGGACACCTTTCCTTCCATCTGCATTGATGAATGGTAGTGAAATAACTCACTGAATCTATGAAGATTCGATTGTTAGGCCTAATATTCACAAATAACTTCTCTTTCTTGGAATTCTCACATTCGAAAGAGCGAGCGCCACTAATATTAATATTCAAATCCATGAGCCCATAAATTTTAAAAGAAGGGTGTGAGTTATGTGATCCCCAATCAGGGAAGCAATTCGTCCTTGCTAAAACTCGAAAGTCGTGCTTTTTATTCTTTAATTAAAAAAAAGAAGTGATTTTTGTTTTCTTGCAAATAAGTTGGGCTGGTGGCCAACGGTCATATTATTGACCACCACCAAAAAGCCTCTAGCTTCATGGTCAAAGGTCAAAGATGATTTATTTAAAAAAAAAGAAAAATTATCTACAATTGTATAATAAGATCTTTCAAAAAAATAGACTGTACCTTTCCAACCATGGTAAATTTTATTCCCAAAATGAATAACTTCACAAAAAAATCTGAAAAATGACTGTAAAATCTTTTTATACTTACACAAAAAAGATGTAAAAGATTTACATTTAGAATTTTTGACATTACCATGACATTAAGACGTGAAAAAAGAGTTTGGAAATTTACAATTGCTAATCTATAAATTTAGTTAGATTGAACTTATAATTTCCTTTACTATACTGCAACTTTTAAGTCAGGAAGCATAATGTATTTCTCTATTTTTTTCTCTACAAAATGACGCATTTTTGTTAACCAGAAATCAAAATTTGGTTTGAAATATTTATTTCTATGCTGAAATCTAAATTTTCCAAGATTTAAGAAAAGTATGCAACATATTTCTTTCTTTGCTAAAAACTGTTAAAATCAAGGATTAATTTAGAACGTAAAATCAAAACGACTATGACTATTTAGGTATTAATAGACAATTTTTATACCTTTTTTTGATCCTTTAGCAATTTCAATAGAATTCTCCAGATTTCCTTCATACAAATCATCAAGTGTAATTACATATAAACCTCCTGGTTCATTTTCACTTCCTGTACCAAATACAACTTTTATTGCACCGTCTTTATTTCTGTAGACCAATGGTGAAAAATATGATTCTCGCCCATCAGGAATAGGCAATGATTGTAAAACTTTACCATCTCTTCCAGAGAATATCATGATGTGTCCAACTTGTTTGTTTTGACCAAATGAATGGCTGAAAAAAAAAAACAAGAACGAAATTGATAAAAAAAACATTTTATATCCTAAACTCCAAAAAAGATCAAAATCTTAACAAAAATAAACAAAAACAAACCTATTAAAAAATATTTATAACATGGAAGACATAATTTTTTATTCAAAAACAAAAATATCGCTTATTGACTAAAACCAATTAAGAGAAAAATTTAAAAACACTGTTTACTCTTTAAAACGACCATGCAATGGTAATAAGCAGATGGTCACACGGGTCAAAACATGCTCTCGTTAACCTCATGCAAAATACAAAATCCACACAGAAACTAACATACAGATTTTAAAAAAATACAAAATAACCATAATTAAGACACTTGTTTCTAGCTTGAAAAAGTGTATGATGAATCTATTGAAATTTTTATTCCTGGTCAATATAGTAACTTTGACTGATAAAAATTTTGGCTAAGCAAATCTACTTATGCACTTTTTGGAAAATCCAACACATTTTGAAGGTGTGATTAAGGTTCGACTTTTTCCATATATTTAAAAAGTGTCATGTATTATAAGTGGAAATGTAGCTAAAAAGTTTTTAATAAGCTCCACCTCCATTACTGAGACACTTAGAAAGAGAAAGAAGGAATTTTCTTAAATATTAGGATAGTTAACATGCGTCACAACATTTCAAGCACATAGTTTAACATAGCAATGTTTCTCTGACAGTTGTTTTGATCTCAGTTCAAGGTAAATTCTTTCCTTTTAGAGGCTAACTTTATCAAACCTTTTATTGGTCCAAGCTCATCATCAAATACAAGTTTATCATAAATTCATCACAAACATTATCTAAACTGTGACAAACCTGCAACTGAAAAATTAGATTTAAAGCCCTTCCGGAATACAGTACTGTGCTCTTTTTTTCTTTATTCCTTAAATGTAATAAACTTAATGAAAGTAAAATTTAGCTTGACTAGACCAACCTACAATCATATACGAAATATTATGGGACTTATAAGCCATTTTGACACCTTATTAATTGAAAAAAAAAATACCACAAGCAGTTAAAAATATGGATACAATGCTCTTGGTATATTCAAATTTAGGTTTATCTTTTGGTTAATAGACTTAGAACTTAGAATATTAAAAAAAAATTCTCTGTTGATCTAAGGGATGAAAGTGACACAAGTCCATACTCATTTGGGCTTGTTATCATTTTTGCAATTTTAGTCAAGTTACTTTTACAACATGCGTCAAATGTGAATTTGTGCTAAAACTTGATAAAAGTCTCGTATAATATGGCCATGATTGTAGCATTTTCATTTGAGGAGTCCTTCATATGATTAACAGTTCTTTTTAACTTCTGTGATGAGGAGGATAACGATGGTGTAGTATTTGAAATGGAATCAACATTTTTATTTTTGGCGGCAATTTCTGAAGCTGCAACTTGGCTGTTCAACATAACCAAATTTGTCATCATCAGCTATTTTCTTCTTTGTAATTTCACCATGTCGTTTCTTTTTATTGCTGATTTCCTCTGTACTTCTTCGTTTTTATCTTTACACCCATTTTAAGTTTTTCACTTCAACTAACACCACTGCTCTAACTTTTATCAGCTTTGAAATTACCTCCAGTGTTACTCGCGGGCAAAGAAGATGTCTTGAGAAAAAAGCGTTTTATGTGTGTAACGCCAAGTAGAATAAGCGCAGCATTTGGACAGGGATTTGTGGATGAAATTGAGTCACTGGGTAAAATTACTTTTACAACATGCGTCAAATGTACTAAAATTTGACAAAAGTCTCAAAATATTGATTCGATCTTGAATGTCATAAAAGCATTTATTGTGTGCATATTGAAAATACTACTAAGATCTCTCAAACATTCCTTTCAGCCCTATCGCAGGGAAAATTATATTAAAAATTTAATCTGCCTCCTGGAATTTTACTACGATTTTGTGTAACTATCCCATTTAGTTGTAAATAGCTTACCTTTTTTAAATTTTAAAGAGTGAAGACAAATATATAAATACTCAAAACGCTACTTTAAGATAATAGTTAGTTTATCTAAGATGAATTGTGGATGTATTTCCAACATACATTATAAGATAACAACGCTGCTCCCATGGTTTACCTTTTTTTTCCTTCTCCTTTTTTTTTTTAACATCAATTAATTTGCAAATCCTTACATCAAATCTATGAACACAGATTAGGTTTATCTATTCTGTGTAAATCTTTTTATATTCAGTTTTTACTACAACAATCTCCTTTGCCAAAAGAATATTTTATAATAAAATATTGGGTCACACCAATATTAGCATTGAGGATGATTAAGCATTAAGAAGAACTTTCTGTCAACAATTAGATAGATAGGCAGATAGAGAGATAGATAGATAGATAGATAGATAGATAGATAGAGATAGATCAATCAATAGATAGAGATAGATCAATCGATAGATAGATGATAAAATTTCACCGTCAACTTTTCGGACTGTGACACAAACATTTGAATTTTGTGCCAACTTTATCAAATTGCTCTAAAAACATCAAGAAATAAACTTCAAAGAAAAAGCAGTCAAAAACTTCTAAGAAATAGAAAGGTCAATTAATTAGTTAGGACAATTAGGAAAATCCACAATTAACCAATTCACTAACTATACCAATTTTAAAATAAGTTTTTATTCAAATTTATTATATGTATTCTGGGCTCCAATATTTATGAAGATTCATTAGATACTTACGTTTCTGAATCACCTCCATGCATTTGGAGGATATCCATAATGTTATCATCATTCAAATCGTTAACAAATTGTGCTGTGTAAAGATTTGCTGAATCATTAAGATGGTTACTGTCTAAATAGGGAATAATTTTTTTACATATTAACAAAACAAACTTTACAAATTTGACTGAAAAGAGTAAAGACTCTACTTAACTGTCAATTCATCTTCATTTGAGACTTTAATATATTTTTATCTATATATTTTTATCAAGTTTTCATGCTGTCTCAAACACTTCTCAGCAAAATTATATACAAAAAATATGCAAAAAAACGTTAAGAAATTTAAAAACTGCACCAAAAGACCATCTTGACAAAAAAGCCTTAATGATATTCAAAACTTCACCTGAGATACCATATGAATTAATCTTATGGAAATGGCCAGCATACCACACCTTGTTTAATTCCTTAGAGATGCCAAGTGAAATTGCTCTTCATTCAACTGAAACATCAAGAGATTGATAAACAAGTTCAAATATGACAGTCAGAACATCATCACAACGAAAACCAAAGTGATGATCAGAAAACAGATTGAGCTGCTCTACGAAACAATTAGAAGACATTACTTATTACTGTAAAAAGACTGATTGGAAAGTAATTACGAGGATCATATTGCTTTCCGGAGCCAACATCCAGGAAGATGGAAAACAGGATTTAGTGATACTGTACATTTCTTAAACACTCTGCAGAGAATCAGAGAGAGATCTGTAGAGCACTGTTGTAGTAAAACTAAAGGAATTTCATCAAGGCCAGATTTGTTTCAAAAATTTCCGAGATGTCAGATGATGAACTAGAGATAAAAGATTCTATGAGAGAACTTACTGAGCAAACCACAAATGTTGAACAAAGTTTCAAAGCCAGATTTAGGTTTACAAATGATTGTCATAATATATCATTGGGTTTAAAGAAGAACTATTGCCTTGTTTCAATAACTTGTCAGATCATTCTATTATTTTGCCTTAGCAAAATCAGCATTGTGACCTCAGAGAAGTGAGCTATTACATATGCAAGGTCACCCTCCAAGCACAGCTAGGCACTACAAATGCAATGCCATTTAACAACTGTTGATGAAGCAGTCTCTCTAAGTTGATAACAAAGAGTTCGAACTCCTTTCTACCGACTCATGCAAACAATAAAGCCACTGTCCCTATACAGCATACATGATTTGTATTAAGATTGAAGATAAATATGCTCCTACCATATATCCATGTTTTACCATTGATAAAAATAGTGAATTTCTGGTGTTTGAGTCTTTCAATTTTTACTATTTTTTCATGCTTGTATGTGAATTCAAGAGCATTGTTCAAGAAATTTTCACTTATGTATATTTTAAGGTCCTTCAATTTTTTTGCTATGAATTTATAGTATCTGCAGTACTCTTCCAATGGTTAGCAGAAAATGTAAGAATTCTCAAAAATAAAACTTTGTTAATACGCTCTCTTTTGTTTTTGCTGGATAAACCCGTACTAATGAATTTTAAAATTGGCTTAATGATCTTATAAGGTTATAAAACATTCACACTTATTGTTTACTTCAATTCCATCAATGGCTTGAAGTTCATTAAAAACTTGTACATATCTGCTTCTTCAAATTAGTGCTTGTTTTCTTGCAAGGGAATATTACGGAGCTGAAGAGTAACCGTTTCTTCGTAATTCATATCTGCTGGTGTATAAGACTTGCTTGAATTTTGTTTAAATTTGGACTATTGCCACAGAATTTTAAATATAGCAAGGGGTCCTATTTAACTAGAGACCCTCAATTCATTTTTAATTAAATTTACAAAAGTAAGGCTTGAAAAAGTATGATAAATTAAAAATGATATTGTGAGAATATAATCTGCGAGTGTCACTTTCTTCTCCAAAAACCACATAGTATTTCAAGAAAGGAGTGTTTGCGGGTGGTCATCTTTTAATAAGTTTGACTTTCGATGATCTCCTGTCGTTATGGTAAATAAATAAAAAAGAAAAAGAAAAAAAAAGAAGTGGCTTCCAAAACATAGACTGTGAGATGTCCAAAACAAAAGCTTTGAAGAACTAATCTTGGACCATATGAAGGAAAAAATATAATATTTCTGAATACGAAAAAGAAAAAAAAAATTTTTGAAATTAGTTCTCTTAGATCTTGTAATACTTGTAAACAATTAAGAAACTCATAGCCCGCCAAGAACACTACTACCTGAACTCTTCTTATCTGTCTATGCACTCATGCATTTTATTTGTAGAATTCTTCACACAGTACAGAAGTGAACTCTGAGCTGTAATTAAGTTGGAGATAAAAATCATACCTCAAATGATATTATACTGAATGAGTGGACAGCCATTTAATTATTAAGATTAAAATGACATGAAAACAAAATACTGTTTTCCATTTCAAATATTTCAGTTTACATAAAAAATTTAAATTTATATTTTCACAAATTTTACTGAATTTTAAATACTTTATAGAGCACAATTTTCTGGTTAATTATTCTATAAATAATTAATTAAATCTACAATTGTAATAACCACATAACATTTAATATACACTGTATGCAGTCATTTAAATTAACAAAAATTTCGAGAGGTTTATTTAATACAAAATATATGATCTAGTTTTGAATTAGCGACCTTTGCATTATGCACAAATAAGAGTTCAGTTACTAAAAACTTGGATGGATAGTTTGTTACAAGTTTCACCGACACGCTATGTTAGATTATATAATAAATCTATTTTATAACTCTTTGTAATATAACTGAGAATAGCATTTTCCCATCAATTATTAAAAGATATTTTCCTGTAAACAAAACTAGGATATTAAGTGACTAATAAATTATTGTAGTTTCGCTGCTACCTGAAAAGTAACAAATTATTAAAACAAAAGAAACATAATACGAAAGCAATTCAATAAAAAAGTAAAGGTATTAATTTTTTACAATTATTTTTTCCTTTTTATACATGCTTGGAAAGCAAAAATTTCTACTTTGTAGGGTCGTATTTTCCATCACACAATAAACTCAATCAACACTAAACAACTCGGCATCAAACATGATGTGCCTGTGCAACGGTACTTCCAATGTGTGTGAAGAAAAAGAATACTGTATGCTGTATTTTCAAAATAAAGAATGTCAAAAATTTTGTCTTCTTTTTCACTTTATTGTTATCATTTATGGGCGGACAGCTTTACATTAAAATTAGTATTTTGCTGCAAAAAAATATTTGACCTTGTGCTGGCCTTATTGGTCACGAGGTTGGCAGGCCGGCCTAATTTACTCCTGATTCAGAGGGCCGATAAAAGAAGAAAAAAAAAAAAAGAATAAAAAATACTAGTAGAAATAAAAAGATAAAGTTCAAAAGGTAATGAAATATGCGAAAATACAAAGCAGAAGAAAAACCTGGGTCTTTCTGAGAAGAAGAAGAAGAAATAGAAGAATATGATAAAGAAAGTTAAAAAAGTTCACATAATAACAATGATGAAACCGAGTTAAGAAAGGAAAAAAGCTGATACATAAAATTTTTTTTCTCACAAAAAATAAGTAGTTGTTAATCAGATAGCACAATCATTCCTCTAAACAATAGCAATTTCTTTTCTTTCCTTTTTTTTTTTTTTTTTTTTTTGATTTTTAATGATTTTGGGAAAATAAAAACTATATTAAGATTATATTATTAACATTATTATTAATATTTATATCAAAGTTTAATAGTTATAAAAACAGTAAATAAATATATTAATGGTATTTTTATTATTTTCTGTTTGTATATGACATAGAAGAAAAGCAACACTAAGAGCTATAATATCATATGATTTTATTATAATTGATTATATATAATTATAATTAATTTATTAACTATATTAATTTTACAATGTAATTATAAATTTATTTTTGAAGTTAAAAGCAACTAGATTCTCTTAATTCCAACTGCATATGGACAAAACGTCATGGACAACATTTTCATCAAATCACAAACATTAACAAATAAAAATATTTTGGTACGCTCTGCCACATCATTTGCCTCATTAGCCCATAACTTCATGCAACAAAAAATTAGGTAAAATAATGAACGGATATTAAGGATGGATGAAAAAACAGCACTGAATTCATGGGACTTTCACTACATGGATCCAATAGATTTTTCCAAAAAACAATCTGTAAATTTTTGCCAAAAGCTGTTGAATACCGACAGAAAAATGTCCGGCTGTCTTCAGGCTGTTATTTTAATCTAAAATATGGATCAAATGCAATTTTTAAATACTAACAGACTTTCATAATATAACAGTTTCAAGAAAAAAAGTGTGGCTTCTTTTTATTATAATGGTAGTCCAACGTGCATTTGATGTGACTCACTTTGCTACATTTTGATTTTTGGCACCTAAACCAGTAAAATGTTGTCAAAGTCAATTACTGCAAAAATAAAAATTTAGATAATTGTTTCACCTTTTAGATTAGTAAGTTTATTTTGTTGACAGACAAAACAGCATGGGAAGAAAACTTAATTAGCTAACTCGCTTTAATAACATTTGCCCAATCACATAAATTCCTTACAGAGTACAAATATATGACACAAAAAACAAGCAACTTTTTACAATATATAGTACCTACCAAGAAACATCCAAATAACACTACCAGTAGCACCACTAACGGCTTCAAATACGCCGTGCTTCCCTGAACACAAGCAGTCTGCAATTCCATCCATATCCAAGTCCCCATTACAATTGATTCCAAATATTTTATGCTGTGAATAATGTATCCAAAGCTGGTTTCCAGTCTTCCCGTCTAGAGCAACTGTACCTCCAAAACAAGGATAATTATTATAGTATATGCTGCACACATCTCTGCTGTCATCACCATTGAGACTAGCTAAACTTGTGCCAAAGCCTTGTATTATGTCATCCACACCATCTTGATTTACATCAACTAATCGTGTAGCTGACTCGCTTTGAAATTTATCAAATTTTTTATGCCAAAGTTTTTTCACAGTAAAGCCAGAACATGTATTCAATCTATTTGTTTGGGTTGACACATTTGCTGAGATATTATAACTTATGAAGTGTTTTTTGGCTTCCTTAACATTTGGCTTTATCCTTTGTATTGCTAATTGAATAATGTATGTAATTGTACAAACAGATATAATAAACAGTAAAAAAACAAGACATATTAATGAGCAGCCACGCCAAGAACAAAGCGTTTTTGGTTGAATTTGTTTCACTTTTGCTTTCCGGTCATTTTTTCTATCTCTTCGCAGCTGTATTTGTGGTTTACCCTTATTTGCATCCTCCATTTCAAAACATTCTTCTTTGTAATGTTCATTTGTGAATAGCTCTTCCTCTTCATCTTCTGATTCAGTTTCATTTTCAAATAACTCTAGTTGTTTCGAATTCTTAGTAACTGCCGCTTGATAGAAGTGCTGAAGGGCCATATTGTATTTGCGTTGCATAGTTACGGTATCGTAAATTAGTTCTTTTATAATATCGGTAACAAGTTATCATGCCTAATATCAGCACATATTATTACTAAAAGAAAATTAGTTTGTGCGATTTAATCTCTCATAAAATATATCCTATGATTAAAGGTGAATCACAGCCGATATCCCCATCCACCTCCCTGAGTAGTAAATCATAATGATAAACAAGCATTGTATAAAAAAAGAATATCTCTGCCGCTTAGACATTATAGTAAACCTAAAACCTTGCAAAGTTCTACTACAATATCTATCATGATTTTAAATACCTTCTTAATACTGGACAAAGGCGTTCAAACCACTGATTATTCCGCCCAAGCTGAAAAAAGAAAATTATTTACAGACCCACGGGCAATCTTCACTAGGTTTTCCCCAGCTCCATTTAATTTTGCAATCACAGTGAAAAATTTCTACTATTGTGAAGGAATTAATTTTAAGTGGTGTCAAAAAAAAAATGGATTGCCACTAAAAATGTAATACATATTAGTCTTTCTATTCTAATATTTAAATAATGGCACAAGTTCCATTGTACATCAGTATGTAGTGGAAAACTGGTACAGAGTGGTACACTATTCAAAATCAGATCTGGTAACTGAAACCTTCTATGATTCCTTCTACAATCAAATAAAATGACTTTTTTAACTAACATCTGGTCATAAACAATATTCCCAAACCACTGTTAGTAGTTAACATTTTAAAACTATAGAATTTAGTTTAATGTCATTTATATCATTTACAGACTATGAATTAGAACAAAAAAAATAAGAATAAAATCATAAAAAGAATTTATAAAAATTTTCACCGGTTTTGATAAATGAAATTAAACCAATGGAAATTTTTTATTAAGTATATCATTCTACTGTTGAAATTTAAACTAAAGATCGACACCTTTTAAAAGGTTAAAACTTTGCATAAAAAGGCTACATTACAGCAAGAAATTAATGTGAACTGCTTTTATATAAAATAGCTTGTAGATCTTTCAAAGCATATCAACATCTCAGAGCCTGACAAAAACATAGTGATCATTGGATTTTATGCAACCATATTCTTATGTACTTTTGAGATCTAAAATGACACGTAATTTCAAAAAGAACTATATCCTCAAAATTGTAATATATTTATCTGGTTCATCTATTATTTAATGAAGAAGAGTTGATTCAAAAGAAAACAGGCACATAAGTCATGAGATTATTATTCTTTAAGCTTTTTGATTTTATATAACGTAAGCCCAGAAGCACAAAATAATTGCTATAAAAAAAACAAATTACATATTTATTTTATTCAATGATTGTACTTTTACTTCTACCTAATAAATGCATTTTTTATAGCATATTAACTATAATATATGTAGAAATTTAAAAAAAAAAAGACTAATTAATAAGTTAATAAAAAAAAAGTCTAGTTTCCAATTTTGGTATATAACATAAATATAAAAATATTAATATTAACAACTGCCTCTATATTGCATCTGCAATTTAGGCCGTGCCTGGTGTAAGGTCATACACACACACACACACACTCACCCATAATGCCATAAAATATTTTTGTAAGGTAGCATGTGCTACAATAAAATTATATTCATTCATACAAACAGAATTAGAACAATTTATAAAATTTAAAACTATCATAGCCTACTAAAAATATTCATTAGGTAATTAAGATCTACCATTTATACACAAAAAAAAATGTAACATTTATACAAAAGAGGAACAAAAATTGAAGTTCAATTTTTTTTAATATTAT
>JAUZNK010090124.1:0-29034 GCA_035046665.1 Euphysa ruthae | reverse complement strand
TTTGAAATAACATGAAACTCTGAGTACTAAATCCAGTTGTTATTTCTTTGTCATCATTTCTCAATATATTTTGCTCGCTATAATATATATTGTGAGCTCTTTCCCATGAAGAAAAGATTTCAAAAGTATATATATATATATATATATATATTTCAACCAGAACTACATTTAGTAATAAATAATGTCGTAATAAATCGAGAAAGAATTTTTAAAGGACATTGAGCGTTACATAAATGTTATTGACCGAGTCATAAGCTTTTAAACGCAGATAACGTCAAAAGTCCAATTTCCAGACATTTTCAATTTATCTACCAAAGTTTTTTAAACTAACCATGAAATTTTGATCTAGAGAAATAATTATATCACCATACCCATCGAAATCCTATTGCAAAACTGCACTAACTAACAAGAGGCATGTTTGCAGCCATTTCCATCACTTAGCTATCAATTTCCTCTGGTATCAATGGTTTCCTACGGCATTTTGGAAAACAATAATATGTCAGTGCTGCTACTTTCCAGTTTTTTCTTGTTGCAAATCGACGCCATTTCTTATGGGCACATACTAATAGTATATGTCCTTATTTGCTCTCGCATAAACTCACTTTGAATCTTTACAATAAATTCATCTCTATACGTCACGAAGGCAATTACCATAAGAAAATCTACCTTTTACTTTCATTTCACTTCTTTTGCTCGACTTATTTTGTGAGCGAGTTAAGTTCATGGTTGAATCTTGTTCGATCTGTTAACGACCAAAATATTATTGGATTAATTGGAGCATATTTATTTGTAATAGAAATTTTAAATGCAATGCACAAGTGGAAGAAAAAGAAGATGGTTAGCAAATGGGGTTATGTGTTGCTTTTTGTCATTTATGTTATAACTTCAGAAGTATGTTGTCAAAAATTGACGAATCCGATTTTATCAACCCAGGAATTCTGAAAGTACTCAAAAGATTAATCCATTCATTTCTCTCACAACATCACACTTAGAAGATATGAGGAAACTTTAAATCGGCTGTGGATTTGAGATTGAGCATAAATATTAAAATACCAATGATCTATTTGTAGTAGCTATAAAAGCAAAGCTGTGACACTGTGTCCGTTTTTAGGGAGCCAAAAACGTAGAATCTACTTAAGGAATTTTACATGAAGCTTGGGTTCAGGCTTGAATCAGCCCAGTCAATATTCTTCTAGGGGAAGTGGAAGAAGAAGAAAAGGAGGAATTTGGACCACAATTCAAAGGTCATTGTGGAAATGAAGAAGCGTAGAACAAACCATTATTAACGACAAAAATGATAATTAAATTGTTATTGATTGGTGATCAAGTTCATTTAAAAATTTTCTAGGGTAGGGGAAATTTGGCTTCTTTTGCCTAAAAAAGGAGGGTAGAGAGTGTTTTTCCGATTTTTCTAGAGAAAAAGTGCTTAAATTAAAACTCCTTCATATCAATAACGCAGCACTAATTGGTAACCGGTGATAAGTGAGAAGTAGAAAGTTTTTAAATCATTCTTAATTGATGCGTTTGTGATATAAAAAACCGGGCAAAAATCAGAAGTCTTTTTTAACCACTACCCTAGCAATTTCATGTTTTTTAAATGCGTGGTTTTAAGAACAAATACGTTTTTTCGGTTGTTTTAATAAGACATATATTGGTGCTTTAAAGTTTTAAAATTATAAGTGAAAATCATCATCGTCGTCGTTGCCGTCATCATCATCATCATCATTTATGCATATCTGACGCTAATATATTTATATTGATAATCAAGGACTTTGGCATAAAGACCTATTTAATATCGCGAATTACATAATGGAGTTCAATATTTCAGAAAGGAAGACTTAAAATGTAACTATGCCATATGCGTCCAAAATTTTCATAAAAATTATCATTTTTAGACTCCAGGATAAAATTTTGCTTACAAAATTTTGTTTTTAGCATTTAGAACCACTATTGACATTACGTCCCAATTCAGATACTAGCGCTTTTTTTGAAGGATTTTAAGGAATCCAAAAAAAAAAAACAAATAAGTAAAGTTACATCTGCTAATGGAGGGATTTTACAATTTTTTAAAATTGCTTTTGTGTAGTTGATTTTTATATATTTCCATAGTATTTAGTAGATCTTTCTGCAGCTGCAATCAGTGAAGAATCAATTTAATTCTGAAATTAAAAAAATCGAAGGAAAATTCGGTAAATTGCATATTTTCATCGATAGCAAAGAAATTTTAAGAGTTGAATATGGCGTTCAAAATCAAAATTTGAGTTAAAGCATCACATAATTTTACCTAATTGAAGTCTATTTTATTTTACTGTTTAATTTAATTTTTACTGTTTAACTATTTTAATTTTACAATGGGTTCACTTAGTGTATTTTTTCCTCGGGTAGAAGCTACACGGGGTTTTGCAGTTGTGTTGCTCCTAGTTATAGCTTATAGTTCAGCTGACTTTAAAAATGATAGCAGTTTTACTGATATGATAATGAAAAAGATTTTAGCTAGCGAATTTTCTTTTTACGCGGTTTATTCTTTCACACACAAAGGGATTCTTCTTTTTAATGTATATTATCTGTTTTATTTAGCTGATTTTATAAAAAACTATAAGCCAAGAATTCAGAACAAAAAAAAAAAAAAACTAAGGCTCCAAAAAAAGAAAAGCTGATCCGATTAAAACATTTAAAAAAAGAACATTCAGAGAAAATCAGAACACAAATTTACCTACTAAAAATCAACTGTTTTGCTATCTGCTTCATCTAATAAGTGAAAAAACGCTGTACCAGCATTGTCAGCTGCTGTTACCGCCATTGACACTTTTTTTCATCATCGTAGCAGCCTTCCAATGATAATGTACAAAGTTTTAATAGTTGTTTTATGTCGGTTAAAATCTTACATTTGTTACTGTCTCTGGTAGGATGCTGTCCTGATTGTCTATCTTGTGACATTTTGATGAATGTTATTTATCTCAAAAGAAAGTACTGAGTCTTCCGATCAAAGCTTATCCAAATGTGCTGTTTTGTTTCTCTACTAGAAAGGAAGTAATTTTAAGTCAAAACATTTTATGTATCCTCCTAGTGTAGATAATTGGTGTAAATTTCAAACAGACAAAATAATTGGTGCTCAAACTTACATTGATAAGCTTGGTATTCCAGCAGTTGTTGTGGAAAAATTTCATCCTGTCGGCTTAAGCGATGAAAATTTATTGTGGAGGCGTTGTTTTCACGTAAAAATACAAAACAACGAGTCATTAAATGGTGTTCTATGGAGACATCGTGCTTTTGTTTGTTAGGAGACAACAGTAATTGGTGCAGCATATGCTGTCACAGAATAAAATGATGGGCTGATGAGACTGCTAAAACTATTTAAAAATTATTCAGATTGCAGACCTTTGGTTTTTGTCAGGGTGTTGATAGTAATCGCACTTATGGGATGTAATGCAAAACAACACGTTTTTTTTTAATGCAGCTCAGGAGTAAAAGGATCCCTAGTTTATTTTAAAATTTTTTCTTATCAAGTGAGATTCCAAGTTTACTTTTTTTTTTTTCGTTTTGCCGCAATGTTATGGTTTTGCAGTATATTTTTTTTTACAAATATTGATTGCAAACACTTTCTCTAAGCCGATTGATTTTCGCATCTATTAGACGGCCTCTACCACCAAGTTCTTTTTCATTATATGTAGGTGTGTACCGACAAGTTTTTGGCAGTGGCCAACACATTCAGTTTTTTCATTTCTACACCCGGATATATACCTTTACAGATACAAAACTTACTGTCAACATCACCCAAGAAGTTCATATAATGAAGGTCGTGATTTTCAATTGACCGATTTAATACACGTTTACCGCCAACCAATCACTTTTCATTAAATTTTCAAACTTGAAAATTCTTCCCTGGTGAAAAGCTTACAGGATCTTTTTTTCCAAAAATCAACCCTGGACGACTCACTACCTCAACATCCAATACTAACATTTTGAAGAGAAATAGCGGTAGATACTACGTTGAGCCAAGCAAACCCACGTCGCTGGTATTTTCTCAGAATACCATTTACATTACACTGCGATATGTAACTTTTGATTAAATGACTGAAACTTTCAGGACGTTTTCAGCTAGTTTCATTCGGGTTCCTGTACAGAATTTTTTAATTTTTTTGATAATTTATAGCTCCTAAAATCAATTTTTTTTTTGTACACTTTATCCATTTAGCTGATCGACCACATCGTCATCTAATAAAATTTGAACCCGTGCTAGTTAAAAAGTCTCGGTTACATAGACGTTATTTCGGCAATGCTTGGGAGATCTGTCATAAAATCAGAAATTGCGCTTGACAGCGAGCTACATTTCAGGATAAAACAACTTCAACAACTTAAAAGAATAGGTTTCAATTCTGTAAGCAAGTACGAGTATTTTTTCAAGCTGCATTGCCTTAAAAAATTGAAAATATACAAAGAAAAGTCACATGACTGATAAAACTAAAACCACAGTAAAGAAGAAGTGTATTTATTTAGTAACCACATGCCAAAATTCCACAATAAAATAATACTGATGATATAAAAAGAATCTACTTAATAAGAAATTCAGGTAAAAATGTTGATGCGCATATAAAATTGAAGTGACTGGACTAAAATTTTTTCACATTTATACTGCGAAACTAATAATAGTTTCTTTTAAAAAATCCAGCATTAAAAAAAAGTTTTAAAAGGGCGGAAAATTTATGTCACAGATAAGAGCAGATGCAAAAAAAATTGAACTTCAATAAAATTGGTTCTAGTAACAAATTTATGACCTATTAGTGAATTTTACAAATTTATGACCTGTTAAAAATCAATAACCTATCAGGAATTTTAATATTTCGTAAATATTGACCTATTATTAAATCTAACTGGAAATTTTGATGGACTAATTGGCTTATAGAAATATAATAGGCAGAAACCGAAATCTCACTAGGGATATTTTCTACCAAGTTTAGAATTTAATAAATTAAAAAATTTTTTATTTATAGTTTTGGGTTCCTTAAATCTTTAATTTATCATTTTACTCTTTTCGCCAACAGTATCGACATTAAATCTGCAAAAAAGAAAAACCCTTATATGAAGGGTTAAGGTAAGGTGAGTGCATAAATAATAAACAGCAAACCAGTAGAAAAATAATTTAATAAAATACATATAAAACTTCCAAAGGAACTCATAATATATTTAAAAAAAAATACTATTTTGGAAAATTATACGTTAATAATTTGTTTCCTAATATGAAATTTTATAAGCATAAAATAAATAAAATTCAAATTAGAATCGACAAACATTCAACAACTAATAAACCTAATAAGCAACTAAGAACAAATTTCCGAGAAAAATGCACAATTTTTGGTAAAATGAGTTTCTTATAACACCACGCCACGTTTAACAGAACCAAAATTAACTATAAAACACATATAGGATTATACCATTTATCTCTTAACGGTTTGGCGAAATATCCAAATTGATAGAAATTCAAAAATTACAACATAATATAAAACCTAACGTTACTTTTTATGTAATTTAGGTTTGCTAGGGATATCAGTCCGGGAAAAAGCTCAAAATAAGCAAGAAACAAAAATCATCAATTATAATATTTTCAAATAGTATACACTACTATCAAGCAATATCAGAAATTGGTTAAACC
Organism: Euphysa ruthae; assembly: GCA_035046665.1. NCBI lineage: Eukaryota > Metazoa > Cnidaria > Hydrozoa > Anthoathecata > Corymorphidae > Euphysa > Euphysa ruthae. The sequence continues at coordinate 23,384 of JAUZNK010090124.1, read as the reverse complement.
GAGGAAAATCAAAAGTTTTTGACTCCTTTAAAAGTATATCGTTTGAAATGTATAGTAAAATTTATCCTTCAAAGTACAGTTATGTTCGAAATATCTGTATATATCACTCCCATAGCAAAACATGTCCCCAGATGCAAAACTCAAGCAAAATTACAGAGAGCACTACACGAACTGATATTAACGTGTAGTATAAAACTATAAATATTAGGATTTCAAAAGCAGGAAATGCTCTTAGGACAAAGTTGCGAAAATACCATAAAATTACAATTAAAAAACACCATAAAATTTGATTACGAACGAAATATTAGGGAAAGTTCTTGATAATTTTCCATGCAGCCGAGGAGGATGTTTGTCATGAACTTTTTTTTAGTCTTATAAAAGTTTTTGGTGGCAAAGGAATTGTTGAGTTTATAAAGAATTTTCTAATAATTTGCATGTAGAATGATTACTGCGGTAAAATTTTTAAGAATAGTCACTGAAGAGAAAATGGCATTGGCAGGTTAGATGTGCCCTCATACTCAGTTGAGAGACAAAGACTCGTTAATGTTTATTTTTCTTAAAACTTGGAATAATACTGTACAGCAAAGAAATTTTCAGGTTAAAATTTTTCCAAATAGTCAAATGATTGACGAAGAAATTGTTAGAATTTAATCTTTCTTATGATATCCGTGACAAAGTAATTGTTGGTGATTAATTTTTGACAAAGCCTATGATGATGCATGTGACCAAAGAATTATTAAGTATTTCCAGTCATGATGCATGAAATGGGTAATTTCCCTCATTCCTGGGAATGGGACTAATTGATCTTCTGGGTGAATTATGGAGGGACCTACCGTGTACATCACAGTAACTGTATAAACTATGTTTACGCACTACCTTTGGGATATTTCTTCTGCTTACCCTAACAACGTGCTATGACACTACTCTAAACGGGCATTATTTTTCCACCAAAACCGATATCATCAAAATTGTCGGAAAAAGCCATATTGTGAAAACCGATTACTTATAAAAGTAAATAGTAGTAAATATTTTTTATAGAAAATCCCAGAACGCTTTACTGACTTTAATGATATCCAGGACAATTTTCAGAAAATTTAGGATTTCTAGGGCAAGTGGCTACACTGTATAAAATAAATACACATTATAATAAAATCCTAACAAGAATGAAAACAACTATTTTTAAATATATTAATACAGCAAATAAGGGCGTTTTTTTTAAAGTACATTTATTAACAAACTATAAAAAAATATAAAAACAATATTTAAATTCTCGAGCAATATCCAACAAAATCGGTATCAAAAATTTTGTGAGAAACAGAGTATCATCCGAATAGGTACTAATTTTAAGAAAATCTTCTGTAGTTTCATAGTTACAAAATTGCTTCCTTTTCACTAAAAATAATTTAATTAAAAGTTTAACAGGAATTGAAAAAAAAAAAAAAAATAGAAAAAAAAAAAAAAAAAAAACTTAGTAAAAAGTAAAAAGTTGGAACGAGAACTTACCAATACGCATTTTGATATTGTTGATTTCAGACATAAGATGACCCTACCACGTTTAGAATCAGTACTTAATCAAAATTCATATAATTTGTAATAATTTCGGAAAGTCTATTAGCAGGATATATATGACTACAAAGTTATTAAAATCAATTGTATGTATAATAGTTTCATCGGGAAGTATATCTATGTTATGATTCAACACAAATATAAAAATTTTTTTTCAAGGTCTTAGCTCACGATTTCAGCAGTTTCCTATAAGCTCTCCATGAAATAGATTGTCATCAAAAAATAACTTAAATATTGCCAAAAAAACCACCAATATAAATTAGGAATAAGAATCGCCAAGGGCAGAACTTTTCAGCATTATATTAATAAAATTTAACCAGGTTTATGACTGGTAGTTCAAAAGAATTTTCTGTATGCAATTGGATGAGTAATTTTCAAGATAATCGACATTTTACAGTTAATTTTAAGTGACTAAAATTTTTGTAATAAGCTCTCACGTCAAAACATAACCAACACTTTTCATATATTAATCAACACCTCTTGTTCCAAGTGAAGAACAACCATCAAATATGCAATAAATTTCTTTTTTTTCTAGGAGAAATTTGTGAGACAAAAAAAGATCCTTCTTGAATTTTGAAAGAGTTTATTATCTAAATATTAATACATGTTATTGAAGATTTATTTTTCAAAAACAATACTAGCCGATAGCCAATTTTTAATTTAAATTTTTAGACATGTTTTGTGTAATAGCAGATTTGAATAGAATTACAGGTTTAACAATGTCATTACTTGAAACACCACATATTCGGACCATTCTCATTGAAAGATTGTCATGGAGATGTGATTTACTTGGATTAAAGTCATGATCTTAGAGATATCAATCATCATATATAAAATCAATATTAGGTTGTTTAATTCAAACTCGGATTGAAAAGTAACAATTAGTTGTTTTAAGAAGAACTCATTAAAAGTAAAACTGAATTTTTTTGAAAAGGACATATCAAAAAGCAAATCCGTAACCATGAAATGTATAACAAAAATGTTACAGATAAGTTAACAAGATATTGTGGGAATTTTATTTTCGGTTAAGAAATGTTAGGAGATAAACAATATGTTTTTAGTTGTTGCGACAATTCAGTTATTGCCTGTGTTTCTTAAGTATATATCTAATATAAATAGAAAATCATACAGTGATGCACTTCTTGCATAAAAGTTTTTTTGTTTTAACGCAAGCTTTTATTTGATTAATAATCCATAACAGATTTAAATTCACACTTTACGATTTCACGATGAATAAAGTTATGTTTAATAAATAAACCTGATCATTTACATAGACTAGTTGTTGATGCATTCCCCTAACTTCAACATCAATAGCCTGCCAGACAGACGAGATAAAAATAAATGTTGGCGATGTTAACAAGTAGTCGAAAACTAGTTTAGATTGGATTACAAAAGGGATGGAAAACTAAAGAGTGAGGAAATGCTTATTTGACAGGGCTTGTGTTAGATTTGATGAAAATGAAACTTATGACTTGGTTTCAATGCAAATAAATAAAAATTTTAGCTGTTTAAGCTTGTTTAAACCTAACTTACGGTTTAAGGTCTTGCGCTTCTTCGTCGTCATGTTTTTCGGCAGCTGCGTATTTCTTGGCCTTTGATTTTGCACAAAAAGTTTCATAGCAACAATGTGTGAAACCGCAGTTATTGAAGAAACAGCAAAACAGATCAACTACTACAAGAATTATCAGGAAAATCGCTATAATAATACCAGCTATTGCACCAGATCCTAGTGGTTTCACGGAAGGGACTGGAGAGGTGGTTGGAGACGTTTCTGTAAAAAAACAATAACAAGTTACGTTGTCCTTTTCTTAAACATATTTGTCAAACGTAATATTTCATAAGAACACTTATGAAAAAAGAGTATTTTAGTTGTCATAGGAAATTATTCATCAAGTTACCTATGAAGAAAGGATTTTATAAGACCTCAGGAAGAAAAAACTTGGTTACGAAAGTAATGGATGAACATTCAAAAAAAATTTTTCGATAGGTAAGGTATAATGATCAACAATTTTAGTAAAAAAAAAAGTTGCTTGAGTAAATAAGCCAAAAGTTTGTAATGATTAGCCTTGTAATAACTTAAGCTTTTTTTTCAGTTTTTTTTTTTTTTATTTTTGTAACATTATTGCTAGAAGATATATAATTTCTGCAGCGCTGATTCAAGCATATTGTAGTTTTAATTTTGTTTCTGTACCGTTTTATATCAACAAGTAAAAAAATTTCAATAAAGCATAATAACATACCTTTAGTTTTAATGAAAAATTTGGCAACTTCTCCCCGTACCCCCTGATTATAAGCAACAACTTCAACCTCGTACATAGTTCCTCTCTTTAAATTGCTTAACTCTGCACTAGTATCTTTTTTTTCGTCAAGACTTTGACATTGATTTTGCAGCACAGTTGCATTACGCATTTTACACACACTCACTCGATAAGTTATAATGTCTTGACTTTTGGTTTCTACGTTACCAGGAGGATCCCATTTCACTATAGCACTACCTGTTGTCACCAACTCCTCGACAAAGTTTACCGATTTACCAGGCTTTGCTGAAAATAAAGTTCAAAGTTCATTCAAATTTAGTGAAATGTTACCTGACTTTCATCATTTCCAGATAAAAAAAAATGGAAATGCAATATTATAGTTATTTAATATTTCCATGTTTTCAAATATTCCTGTTTTACTGATTAGTATGCTAAGTCATGGAAAATTTTGTAATCGTAATAAACATTTTATCTTCAAAAGTTTTATAGCAGTTTAAATTCAATTTTCCTTTTTATAAGTGAGGACATGTGCCATGTTAAATCTTTTAAAAGAACAATAACAGAGTCAACCTCTCAGTTGTATGCTGTAGCCCATAGATAAGGTTTTGGGGGATTTTTTCTTATTCTGATAAACATATTAGTATAAGTATTCAACAGGCATTATATTTATCCAGGAATTAGTTTAAAAATATATATAAAGAGGATAAGCATTTTGAAATGTGAATGAGTAGCAAAAAACTGGTTAAACTATACTGTATTATATTTATATTTTAAAAGCAGCATTAAGCTATTTCTCAAGAAGGGCCACAGTTTAGATCCTGGCGTACTTAGAACTCCCATTTGAGCTATGGTAAACAAAATCATTGGTCTCTAAGCTAAATCGATCTCACACATTTAGGTGTTAGAAACTAAAGTTTTAACCACTAGGGCAAATAACCATAAAACTACTTAAGGCAATATGAGAACAAAGTTTTTTATTATGGGACCAAAATTAAGTGTGTCATTCAAGGATGACAATCATACGCTAAACTGGTACTTGAAGGTTTTATGAAAAAAATATCCCCGAACAATGAGACTAAGAAACAACACTTTTTAATTTCAAACAGAATAATTTGTAGATTTCTTGAGAAAAAAAACGATAATGAAGTTTCTGACAGAATTTGACCTGAAGTAGAGCAGGAAATAAAAATCAGTTTCATGTAAATTTGAAAAAATTTAACAAACAGTCTTTTAAAAAAATGATAAAATGTAATTTTTGCTAAAAAACTTACGTTTTTATATTCAATTTCCACAAAAATTCGCAAATAAGAATAAAGATATATATAAGAATAAAGGTCATAACTTCTTGCAAAAGTTTAATAATTTCAATGAAAATTTAAAAATATAAATATTATATAATAATATAATAATTTCCAACATCAAAATGTTTAAAATGATGAAAAAAAAAAATACCTTCCTGGTTCTCTATCCTCATGCAAAATTAAATAAAAAGTCAACAAGTTTTTGTGAAAAAAATCATAAAATTATTTCACATCAAAAAAAGTAATTTGAGCTTAAAGATGCGCTCCAAAATCCTTAAACTTTACGCAAAATTTGACCAAAATTAAGCATATGGTTTTGAGAAAAATCGTGAAATATTGATTTTTGGCCTAAAAAGAACATCTTGAGGAAAATTTGGAATGGGAAGCTAAAATAAAATAAGAAACCAAAAAAATCGTCTGGGCAATAGAATACTTAATGGAATATTTCAGAAGAATCTCATAAAAAGGTTATTTAAGAAAAGTGAGCAGCCATGGATTAGACTTATTGGAAACTCACTGGGAACAGTCTCTATTTTGCTTAATTTTGAAGCTACTCCTATGAAATTAACACACACAGAATAATCAAGGGTATCAGAGCTAAAAATTCAAAAGCATCAACTTTTCAAAAGCATTCCACTCGGTCCAAAGAACAAAGCCTAAAGAAACCATTTTAGCATGCTGCATACCCAAGAATACAATATCAGCAATCATATTACGTTAAAATTCAAAATCGATGAACAGATTTTCAGACAGCCACTTTCACCTTTTCTTTTTATCCTGTGCCTCCATTAAGAATCTCAGTGGAATCTTCACACAAAGCTGGGGTTTACCCTAGCAAAATTGCGCAGCTCTAGACATATAGCACACACCAACACTTACGTGGAGTATGCTGACAGCGTCGCTCACATACCAGAAAAAATCAACGAAGCCATAAAACTTCTCAACCAAGTCAAGCCGCAACTAGTAAAATCAGTCTATACATCAATGCTAGTAAAACAGAACTTATCAGCTACCACCAAGCTGAGGATATTAAATCGAAAAATTACAATAGCATGAGAACTGTAAATGTAAGTTTTCACACATGGCGAGCAACATTTAATCGACAGAGAATGGTATTATTATCAGAAAAGCAAAGGGAGGGAGAGCTCCAAATGGCTTTACTGTTATATGTAAATCTTCTCTCCCTGCTAAAAAAAAGAGACCTAAGAGGCTGTTCTGAAATTGGTTCTAATTCATGGATCTCCTACCTGGATTCCAAGAAACTTAGCTGGTAGGTACTTACACTCCCTTCCTTTGTGCAGCTATGAATATCAGCTGTAGGAGGTATCCAACAAAGAAATAACTCTAGGAGCACTTGCTCCCCATCACCATGGTAACCAGAAAAAAAAGACCCAAACTAGTTAGTAATCTGTAAAGAAAAAAGAGTGAACTTCCTAGTAGCATCCTTTTCTGAGACCCAAAGCTGAGTAAAAGATCAAGAAACCTTACTGCACTTATACAAAAAAGCTTGTGGAAAATACCGAACTGCGCCTAGAGAAGATTTCCAGAGTGATGGAGGACCGACAGGGATGGAGAGAACAAGTCAAATCCAAGTAACCTTGATCTGATGACGATTGATCTTCATAAGCAATAATTACCCTGATAAGCATATAAGCATAAAGGCCAACTTAGTGAAATGTTCTCAGTAATTTTGCTGTGCTTGATTGTCATTAATCAAATAATTTTCATCTTATTCTATTTCTTAAGAATATTAACCAACTTAAGAAACCTGAATGTTCATTTGTACACCTATTTATCATTGCTAACACCACTACACATATCAACATTATTATTTCATGTTTTATCTGACTAATATTTTCTATCTATATCTATCTAATATCAACTTTAATTTCATACACAAATATCTACTTCTCAGTATTTAGCTCGACTTTTTTTATTAATTATAATTAATGAAATATAATTGGTATATTGTCATAAATTATCAGGACTCTGAATTAGGAAAAATGTGCCTCAGCAACATAGCGTTGAGTTAACAAAACAAAAAATCGCCTCAGAAATATCATAAAAGATTTATTATTACTTTCTTATATATAAATAAAAAAGGACTTTATCTTCCACAAGAAAATATTACGTGAGCAATCGAACAGATCTTAGTAATTAGTCAGGCAGTATGATGCTTTGTTATATTCATAGATTTTAAACTGTTTTTAATTTATATCTATTTATTATTTATTTTTAGAACAATTTATGACCAGGCCGTCTAAAAACTAGATGTGGAAACGGCTACTTTACATCAAGCAACCATTTGGTACAATCCAAAAAGTTACTCCACCCTGCAGGAACTAGTCACCACACCAAAGTGCAGATCCCAGATGATATATAGTTACTTTTTCAGTGCAACAGAGGGCACAGCACAAGGGAGATTTGTTCTTGCAACATTACAGTGTTTATTAATCAGTCATTAACTGAAAGTTAGTAACATAAATTGTATCGAAATTATGTAATTAAAAACAAAATCAAAGAAACCATAATAAAGCAATAAAAAACATTATAAGAAGGCTGAAAATTACAAATAATAATAGATTTGTATGAAACATATTAAAAAATTAATCTTTTTATTTATAGGTTGCTGCAATAGTTACTAAGACAAGTTTGATTTCTAAATTACAAGCTAGGTTTTTTTTATCTTTTTGAAATTAAGCATTAATACTGGCTATAAAATGTAACTGTTATATTGATTTGATAATAATGGATATGAAGAGCCTCTTGTGTTATCCTCTGGAAATTTCTCTCTAAAAAGAACAAACTTTTTTATTATAAATCAGATGACAAAATATTTTAACTCATATCAAAATAACAAAAATGTTTTCCCTCTTGCTGGAAGTTAACATCAGTTGTCCTAGTACTCAAACATTGTGAAAAGCAATCTCACCTTCATTACTACTTTAAGTCTCCTTTCAATTATAAGTAAGATCTTTGAATTATTGTTTAACTGAATGATTAATGAAAAAAAAAAAAAAATTAAATGTGTTACTCATCACTTAGAGTTATTCAATCCGTTTTCTGATCATTAGAATAGTTTTCGTTCTGATAGATCCATTGCTGATGCCCTTGAATGGAGACAAGAGCAATTGCACTCAACATTTCTAAGGCATTCAAAAAAATTTTTAAAACGTGTGTACTCACCTGTAAATCAGTCGAAGAGGGAGTGGTGGGCAAGCGCTTAGAAAATTTTGCCTTTAAACTTTTGAAAGTTAATTTAAGGTTAGTGTGAGCATAGACACTTTCGCTTTCGTGTAAGCAAACGATGCTTTAAAAATGTAAAACACAAGAAAGAAATTTAGAACTGATAATTTGTTACTTTAGAAAATATATCAAAGAAATTTGAAATAATCAATCAAACCTTATCATCAGTTGAACAAATAACTGTTTTATTTGTCAGAGCAGCTCCCCTCACAACCCTCTAACTTGTCCATCAACAAATTCATTGCTGTTTGACAAGTTTGTTGGTTACAAGACACTTACAAACAATCTCAAAAGGTTTCAGGATATAAGTATAATTAACCTTTTATGCTAGATTATAATGCTTAAAAAAATTCATTAAAACAATCTTTTTATTTCTTGGACTAAGTTCTAGGTGTTGATATCCTTGTTTGAAACACTACTCGTGTCTTTATTGACAGGTGTAATACCTTACTATGCCTATGGAAGCAAAATCACCTAAAATTTGAAATGTTCTCATGAACACCATTACAGATTTTAATGAAAATTTCACCTCCTACAGCCTTTCATATAACTTAAATCTCCAAAAAAAAATTGTTTTCTGTTTCTTAATTAATGAAAACATTCCCAAACATACATATCCTGAAACTTCTATTCTAAATTGTTATGATTTGTTTAAGGCCGATCACCATCAATTTTAAATCTCAGAGTTGAATGTGATGGCTTAGCCGAAACCCTCATCCAGAAAAATGCTGTTTATCACAAAAAATGCAAAAACTTGTGCGCTGCATAACACTAGAAAAGAAAAATCTTTACAGAAAAGGAGCTTGCCAATCGAAGGAGTAAATTCTATAGAGTAGCTTGTCAGACGAAGAAAATTTTAATCAACATGGAACTATACCAAAGTTCAAAGCTTCTAGCTTGGGTAAAGCAGGTCTGCTTTCTGACCAGACAATCATGCTAACTTCTTATGACTGTGTTCCATTTTCGATTATCGATATTCAATTATGAACTTTTTAATTCGGAAGAAGATTTGAAAGATCTTATCATCGAATTGGGCAGTGGCTCAATTTAAAGCTCCCATTGGTGCTATGGTAACAATTGATAAAAAATATTTTTGTTTTCACTCTTGAGAGGATATGAACCCACAACATTTCCCATTACTAACGAACGCATTATTATGAGAAAATGTGCTACCACTAGGCCACACTGCAAATTTAACCCAAGTAAACATTACAATTAGTAAAAAAAAAATCATGTTTTTGTGTTTGAAATAAGCAAAATAAAAATAACATCCCTGGGCATGTCATTTTGGGGTCCACGCCTAACTTCCAAAATGATCTAATATTTCTTTGAAATAGGTTCAGGAAAATTGTATTTGACATAAAATATTTTATCAAACCTTTACAAATAATTAGAAAAAAACAGAAAGTTCCAAAACAAATTCTATGTCGTATTCTTCTATAAATCCCTAAACTTAAAGTCACAATGTGAATTACTATTTCTAATTTACAATCAATGCAAAACAGATTCAAAATTCTATAGAACAATATTTTCATTGTTCAAAATCACAGAAGTAATGAAAGGATTTGTCCAAATTAACATCCTTGGTGATAAATTTTTTTTTTTATGTATACGCACAAAGGTTACTAGAACCATCCCACATGATCATATTGGACCAATTATAATCAAACTAGATTTCATTCCTGATTGTTAACTAGTACAATTCCTAAAATCATTGAAAACAAACACCTAGAGTAACCAAAGGATTGGCAAAAACATTGCATTGCAGTAGAAATAAAAATTTTTCAGTGTTTTTCCTGTGTGTGTGTGTGTGATTGACCAGTTTTGTATTATATACTTTTAGTATAATTTCTCTAATTGTATTTTAACTTTAAATTTTAGCGATTTTTCTAAACCCATTAATAAGTTAAGTTAGTTATGGTATGTGTGTTTATGTGCATATGTGTGTGTGTGAAATGTGTAGCCATGTGTGAGTATATTAGTACCCACAGAATTATCAATTAAAACTTTATTCAAGTTTATAATTCAAATCTGCAGCAATTTTCTTTAATTCGTTTATTCATTGACTTTTTGTTTGTATGGGAAATTCAGACCCTCTGATATAATCATTTTCTTTCTGAAATCATGTTTTGTTTTTCACACATCCGAAATCAGGCGCTATCACCATTACTACTAAAAATTATCTTGAAGTTCCATTCACATTATATCAAAAATTATTAATATTTTTAAAACCAACTAAAATTTTCCTTCCATTACCACCCTAAATGAAATCACGAGTTGTCTAAGATCATGTGCTATAATCTGGTTGTCACCCAATCTGAAATCACCCACAGTTCTCACCCAGTTGTAATTACCTGTTGTCAATCCCTCTCAAATCTATGTTGAAAGTGACAAATAAATACTTCCGAGGGAAATGGAAGATTAATGAAAACAAACTTAACAAGAAGTTAAAAAACTACACATGAAAATAAAAAACGTAACAACACAAAACTCACTAATTGATGATGTTTTAAAAACAACAGGATTGGATGTGTTACCAATTCCTGCCAGATTCTCTGCTGCTACTTTAAAGCTGTATAATGTGCTACGATTAAGATTTTTTACAGAAATGACGTTTGAGATTGACTTTATCTTTCGCAGTGTATCATTAACAAATATAATATATCTGTCAGCAGTTGATACTGCATTCCACTTGATATCAATATACTCGAGGCCAGCGTCCCCAGACATGTTGACCATCTCAGGAGGGGGTGGGAACACTGAAATATTAGTAGTTGAAATTAGTAAAAGTTAATAGTTAATGTATGAAATGATACAAATTCCATGTACCATATGTTTCTCAACTTAGTGGTTGAATTCAATAAAAGCCTTAAAAACAACTGCATACTAACCTCTAAAAACATACTAACTGTATCAATTTTTTGTATAGGAATCAAAAAGTTGTCAACACTATCATTGCAGCAAAAACCTGCCACAAAAAATTTGAATTTTGATCTTTTATATTGATCATTTTAAAAATAAAACTCAGACAAATTAGATGTTTACGAGCTTGAGAGTATGTTGTTCTGTTTCTGTATTTTATTTATGTCCAAAATATTTATTTTTGACCATGCCATCGAAATGGACACAATAAAAAAAAAATTATGCTATTGCTTACTAATTAACAGTACCCAGGAGAATATATTTAATTCATTTGTTATGGGATAAAGCAATTACTTTTTAGAGCAGACTATTTTTAATAATTCAAATATGAAACAAATTAGCAAAAATTAGTTTCTACTTAAACAGCTGAGGTCATGTGCAAATTATTTCTAGCTATACATATTTTTGAAATACCATAGCACTGTTGACACTATTTATCAGGCTTATCATAGAATTTTTTCTAAGCATGTTTAGAAGAAATTGTTTTTCTTATATTTATTTTATCTGAATTCAGGCTTTAAAATTTGTAATTCTGGTGAGCCAAAAGTGGCATTTTGCATGATATGCAAGGCTGGGGAAATTTAATATAACTTATGAAATGAATTTTAAAGATCAATTTCAAGACTTTAAATGATTTTTTGATTTTTCTATGACAAGCCAACTTGCGTGAATTTACTCATAAGGAGGCAATGCCAAACAAATACAGTTAAAAAAAAAAAAAAACTCCCTAAAAGGAGATGCATATGATGCAACGAAATCAATAAATGGTACAGATTTCAATAATACAGACATTGTAAATTAAGAGGTTAAATAACAAATTTTGGTCTTTCTAGTCAAATAAAGTAAAAACTAAAAAAATGCAGCATTTGAATAGAAGGTTAGTTTCCATGTTTGTGGTTCATAAATCAAACTTCTTCCTTTCGTCTGCCACACAACTATTTCATTTCTTGAACAGTGTACCTCACATTTAATACAGGTGCAAGATTACTCCTGAACTTAATCACCTGTCATAATGTATAATCTACTAAATCATATTATAAATTAAATTATAATAATAATAATTATTATTAAAAATTATTATAATAATTTATAATCTACTTAATTAATTGGGTTGAAGGGAGTATTTTAAGATTATGATTTATTACTTGGTTAAGTTTATTACTTTTTTTTGGTGCAAATTAGTATGCACCTCTTACATTTTACTGACGCAGCAAACTTTTTAATTTAAATTACCAACGTCAATTAGAAATTTCTAACTGGTACTGCAATTGAACAATAGTAAATAGTAAATTTTAATTAAGGGACCATTTTTTTTTTCATGTTTTTATCTCATTTGGCAGGATAAGGTTTTTTTTCCTTTTTAAACCAATAATACGACGACAACTTAAAAAACAAATTTAACCTAACCAAATATGAAAATGACATATTGTTTTTAGGAGCCTGGAACTTGGGCATTCTTTTAATGAAAGAATTTTTTTAAAACTCGACGCGTCTTAGAAATTTAGATGATCCATCTGAAATTCATCTAAAATAAAAATCTTATAAACAAACTAAAAAATTTTGTCGCTAGCAATTTGAATTTATTTGTGTAAGCCAACGATAGCGTTTGGATTTATGAGGGCACTCAAGCTTGAAGCTGGAAGCTGCTTTTTTCATTCTTTTTTTTTTTTTTGCAATAGAATATGCAATTAATTTGGCTTGCATATGGAGAATGTGCAAATGTAATATTAATGTAAGAATTATAGTTTTTACCAGGAACCAATTAAATAATATTTTTGTGGGATATTTTACACATTTTTAAAAATTTATGTCATATCTAATATTCAATTTCCATTCACGCTAGCATCACAAAAAGGCAAAAATATAAAATATAGAACATGCTTATTCAATAAAACTACCACTTCAAAGAAAGGTGTTAATGTGATTGGCTTTCATTCTCATGAGTAGATTGTGACCAAAATTAATTAAATTAATCAAGGACCAGAGATAGGATAAAGCCATCATATGGAATTGAGAAAGTGATTTTTTACAATCCTAAGTATAAAAGAAGTGTTAAAAAGCTTATAGCATGCCCTCAGACCAAGCAGCTGCAAATTGACGTGTCTCGTAACTTATTTTATTTTTGGCAATTCTCGTCAGCTAAAATAATTTCCTAGATCAGGCTCTACAATAAAATTTTCAAACCTGAACACATTTTTATGTCAGAGTCTATCCATCCTTGTCAGATGGCGATTATTTTCATTAAACAACAAAATGTAAATAAAAGATAAAATTTTGAGAAAATAAGATAAAAAAATATGTTACAAATAGAACATATCTTACCAACTTCTTTTATTGTTATATTGTGCATTTGTCTTCCTACTGTATTGGCAGCTAGACACTTTAAAGCAGCAAAATCCTTCTTTGTAGCCCTTACTATCGTAGTTGAGATACGTGGCAGACCAGAATTTGTAATTGATGCCTGTGTTTCAAGTTTTCGCTTGCCAGAGAATACAAATTCTATTTTAGGAGTTGGGTTTCCTTTCGCAACACAAACAAATGACATGTTCAAACCAACAGCAGAAACAACCAAATTAGAACTTAGCTTTTTATCAATTGTAGGAGTTGCTAAAAAACATCAAATGCAATCTATAATTCATGGTGCAAACCAAGCCTGAAAATTCTAAAGGGTTTTATTCACAAGAAAAATGAAGTTTATTTCATTTCTTGTAGAGATTAAACAAGCTGAAGAAAAATAGCCCTTTAATAAAATATGCCCATCAAAGAAACAAAATTTCTCAATATTCCAAGAAAAACAACTGCACATTTTACTGGTGTAAAAAATTTATCGTAGATGAGGTCTAATCTCTCACAAAACCAAATTATCTATTTACTTGTACAACCAATTTGAACATGAATCCCATATCCTAATATCTTACCAAAATCAAAAATCTCCCAAAAAAAGCCTTCATTCACAGTCAACATATCAAAAAAATAAATTTCTGTCTATTACAGTGATCACTATTTTCCAAAAACTCCTAGTTCTGCATATTCAAGTCTACCAAGATCTACTTATACTCTAGAAATTGATTTTATACCTTGCATGAAGACATTGTCTCCTAAAACTTAATTATTCCATGAAACATTTTTATTTTATAGAATTAATTACTGATAACAATAATTGCTGAGCTCAAAAATCTAAAGATCTAAAGACACACACACTATATATATATATATATATATATATCAGCTTTTGCAAATAAGCATGTGAAATAGAAAGCCGACTTATGATACAACCACAATAAAATAGACTTGAAAAAAATGACTTTTTGACTTTATTAATACCGAGTTCTGGATTAAACTGTAGAAAAACTTTTTGTTATTTTTTCTTGTATTTTTTTTAACTGCGGCAGTTAGTTTTATCATACAAGTGAATTTTCAACAAATCTATAAAAAAGAAAAAAAAAACTCTTAAGGCTGGAAAGAGTTCAATTGAAATATAGTAAAGAAATTACAAATAAAAACCATCTACCTTTATCACTAGATCACAACCATTGTGAAATTAAAGAACAAATAGTTTATAAAGAGTAAAAAGTTAAAAAAAAAAAAAAAAAAACTTTATGCTACTACAAGCCACATATCAAAAACAGGATTAAATAACAACCAGCTGAAATTAAAAAAAAAACCTATTACTTCAACAATAAAAACATAACACTTACTTAGGATATTGACATACATAGTTTTATAAGCCACAACCTCTGTGCCATTGGCCAGTTTAGCGCCGTTGCTTGCTTTGCACAAATAAAATGAACTTTCTGTAGTATTGGGAAGAAAAGTGAAATTAGCAGAACCTTTTCCAGTCTAAAAACAAAAACATATTTTATAATAAGTTATTGAAATATTTACCCAAATAAAAACCTTAGAAAAGCCTACTTCTTTCATTTGTTTTCCAAACCATTTATTAGTCTTCATATTCAAATAGTAGAAAATTAGGACCAACTTAAAAATAAACGTCTTCTTAGGAAGGTGAAAGCACTGTACTTAAATGAGCCTAGATTTTGCCCTGGATCAGCTTAAAAGACATGAAAACTATGTACATAATATAGGATTCCCATGATGAAAGACATTGATTCTGCAAGTCAGCCACCAAAAATTTGGAATTTTTTGAAGAACTCTATGAAGAACTCTATTAGGTTTTTATGGGGAATTTCACTTTTTGCCACATATACTTAACTTTAGTAATTGATTTAAAAAAATATATCTGAAAGAATTTAAATGGCATAAATCAAAAAGCCGAAATTGTGAGCGGAATCTAAAAACAATGAAGTGCCACTACTACGGTATCTTTAAACAAATAATCAATATGGATGGAATAATTGAATGAAAGATCTGCAGCATGCTTATATAGTAGGAACAAAAATAGGGTTAGAATCCAAAATATATTTTTTTTTATCTTGTTCCAAATAAAAAAGCAAATATTTCTTTGAAAAAAAAATTAAACCCCATACAGTTTACCTGTATTACAAGGTTAGTATCCATCTTTGCAATAACGACAAAAGCCACTGGGTCACCTCGACTGATGCAGCTGATTGTATAAGACTTTGACTTTAATATTGTGATATTATTAAAACTTTCATCTGTTATTTTTGGAACAGCTAAAAAAAACAAACCTTGCTATTAAGTTGTGAATATTACTGTTGGAGCAGTTAGAAAAAAACTAACTACCTTTCTATCTAAGTGTATCACCTGTCTGACCTGATGTCACCTAACCTGACCTAACCTAACTAGCTGAAGGATCTGAATTTGTGTTTCAATTGTTCAATTAAAAAAAAAAAAAAAAAAATATTATAATAAAATATGTCCAGGTGGAGCTTTCAGACCGCGTATATATTATATATTATATGGGGTCTTACCAATTCAAAATAAATATAAAAATTAACAATTGCGAATGAATTACCAAGATGAAAGTTCCAACAAAGAAACTGCAATTTTCACTTTAACATTTCATTGGAAATAATTTAAAAAGAAAACAAAAAAACACTAATACAAATATTAAGCGAAAAATATTTAATCGTAATACAATATCTACGATTTACTTTGTTTCTTAGCAACTAAATTGTTTAATTCTATTCAGCCTAATTCATTAATTACTAATGACCTACGTTCAAACCACAAAGATATCAATATAATCACTTTGTTATTTTTATATAATTTTGAGCTAGCGCATCTATCAGAATAAATTTCAATAGTAATTGACTTTATTATGGAAGTTATAGATACTAAATATTTATATTTATAATTATTTAATTATAATTTTAAGTGTAAATATTTATACATTCAAAGTGTTATTTGAAAGTCTTAAACAAAAATACTAAAAGCTTATACATTCAAAGTCTTTTTTTTTCTATTTCTCAAGTCCACGTTTCAGTATGACACAGAAACATTAGTCAGAAATTAACAGGCGTTGAGACACGCAAAACGTCGCAAACCTATAAGTTAATTTTGGAACATAAGGCGTGTGTTTTGTGTTAAGTTCGAAGCCTGCGCTTACTTATAGATTTATCATATTTTAATTTCTTTTAAGTAGACAAATATTGGCCTAAAAAGTCTATTTTACAATTGTTGCTTTTATTTTTCTTTTCTTGATATTTAACTTCTAAAGCTCATTTGAAAATCGTTGCACTCTCTAGCATGGCACAGACTTTGTGCTCGACAAGAGCTACTGAATTCATGTAGTAACATGATAGTAACCATAACCAAAAAATGAAGTCCGAAAAACTTTACTGAGGCAAAAAAATATGTCGCAGGAATTACTTCAGGAGAGGAGATTTGCCACGACAATTTTTTGCCTCAGAGAAATTTGCTTACTTAAGTCATTAATACTATAATTATATGATCATAATAGCCTAATACCTTGCGTTCGTCAAAATATTTTTGTGAATCACTTTTTAAAAGTTAATCAGAGCACTGCATCATAATCTATATTATTACCTGACTTACCTATAATAATCTCTATTCCTGGCTTTTCTGCACCTCCTAAAAGTCCTTTCAGCCTTTCTATTCTTCAATATGTATCTCTAACTAATCTTTCTCAGCTAAAATAGCTATCTGTTAACTGGATTTTTTGGCAGCAATCAATCCCTTTCCTAATAGTATTTCACGTTTAACAGGCTCTCGTATTAACTTTTTCTTTCTGCTTGTCTTCCTTATCGATCCCTAAAATCCCAATATAGTTTTTACTGCATTGTTCACTGAAAATATTCCTACAGTATACCCCTGTAGCATCAATTGTAACACTCTGGTCACTGAAAATATTTCTATGGTATATCCCCATAGCATCGATTTTAATACAATGCTCACTGAAAATATTCATACTGTATATCCCCATAGCATCATTTTTACTACACTGCTCACTAAAAATATTCCTACAGTATATCCCCATAGTATTGAATTTATTACACTGTTCACTGAAAATATTCCTACTGCATATCATCATAGCATCAATTTCAATACAATATTTACTGAAAATATTACTACAGTATATACACTTAGAATCGATTATAATACAATAGTCACTGAAAGTGTTCATACTGTATATCCCCATAGCATCTTTCCTACAGTATATACACATAGTAACGATTTTAATATTAGATATTCCAAAAATGTTTTGCTTCTGCTAATTTAAATTTTTAGTATTTCTAAACATTTTCCATATGCTGTGCATTTAGCCTCACACAATTGGAATATAGAGCCAGAGCACGAAAAATTTTTAGAAAGTTTCAAGATCAAAAAAACCAGAAGTAATATTTTATGTCACATAATATTGCTGCATAATGAGAACATGACTTCAAAGCAAAACTAAAAAATGATTTGAACCAAATTAAACATCTTAAATGAGTTAAATTCTCCATTAACCTTTGATCCCAAATAAAGTTTCAGATAAGCAAGTTGCTATATTGTATCAGTAAGTAATTTAAGTTAAGCAACTAAATCTTGCTGTACAAAAACTTTTTTGTATCATAATAAACAATGTCACCTAGGTTATTATATATCCGAAAAACTTTCAAAATGGTAAAGATTACTAAAAGCTGATGTTTTCTAAATAATATCAAAAGCCAAGAAAAATACAAATTTTTGTAACAGAGTATAATAGATAGAGACAGGTAGTCAATGACATCCCAAAATAATTTATAGCAGGTCTTTATTTGGGTCAAAAGATGTCTTTTATGGCATTCTGGTCAATAAAAAGACTAAAAACACATCTCAAATCTCAATGAAAAAATTTTTCAAACATTTTTTATTCATTAGATCATTTTGCTGAAAATTCCCTCTTATGGTCCTTTAACTTCATGCAAAATTTAAAAATGATTTTATAAATTTCAAAAAGGCTGCTTTTAGGACTCATAGGACCCTGCTTTGTACCCTGGGTATTAGGAACCTGCTTTGTATCCTGGGTATTAGGCCCGATAACGTTATCGAAATGGCCAATAAATTCTCTGTAGACAGTATTGAAATTACTTTTCATTTCGTTTTCATATATTGAATAGGTTATATATCATATACATATAGTGAAATAAAAAAATATTGTTTTTAAGTAAAAATATATTTCAATTTAAAATTAATTTAAATCTAAATTACAGTTCGTAATTTTTAAAGACACGAAATTAAATATTAGATGTTTAAGATCATTCAAACAAAATGTTCTCTATTTGAATGGAATGTTTATGATTCTTTATGAAACTTTTATACTATAGAGAACTTTTTGCGTTACTGCCAAATGAGTTCTAAACGCAAAGCTCGCTACGTTCCCTTTTTTGCTTTCACAAAAAAATAATGAACGAATTTCAATAAAATTTAACTGTTGTTTTTAGGTAAAATATGTTTTGAGTCTTGAAAACTGAACGAGATAACATTTTCAAAATGGCTAAAATAAAAAAAGAAATAATCACTAAAAACGTTTTCAAACACAAAAAAAATTTCAGGAAAATAAAAATTTCTTGAAAAACATAGAAAAGCAAAAAAATCTTGTGCTTTAACTTAATGTAAAATTAATGGAGGAATTTGAATGTTGTTTTTAGGCCTAAAATTACAATTCTTCTGGTCCTGGGGGCTGGTCTGATAACATTTTCAGAAGGCTGGCAGGCCTAATTTAGTAGCAATTTAAAATTAGAAAAAGAAGTTAACCCTTTGTGCACCATAGGGAAAATTCTAATGCATAAGCTAAAGACCGGCCATTTTTAAGGAAAAAAAAATCTCTCATAACTTTTATGTAAAAATTCAGTGAGGGCTGATTTTTTAGAATGGCGTACAAAGGACTAATAAAAAAATTTTGTTGAGTCATCATTATCAATTCGAGCAAACTAGGTATTTATCAACTCTATCCCCCAAACTTGCTCTGTTATTTATCAGTGTTAATAAATTTTCTATGTTAAAACCTATAGTATCTGTTAGCTGGTCAATGAAAATTCTACATGGTCTACTAGGTATTTTTTTATAGTGAATTGGTTGAAATTGAATTGGTCAAAATCTTTGGCATTAACATCTAGGCTGATCTCAATGGCTGCTTCCTCAATTTGATGTAAAATATGGAAGTATCAGTTAGATTGTCAAAGATTATAGCGATTTCGTGTTCATAGTTAGCGTCTGTTAGTCTTTCAGCTGAGTATCTTGGCTTTCGTCTTTGTGCAAGGTAAACCCAAGTTCTTTATTGAAATCAACTAGGCACAATTACAAAAATGTAAGGGGCAAATGTATTGACTTGCGACTGGAAGGACACCACTTTTGATTTCGAAGGATTTGTTTACCCCATCAGGTAATTGTCCCACGGGTTTTGAGTTTTCATACAGTATCATGATATCACTAACAATTTCATTTAGTTTAGCAAATGGAAGGAAAGTTTCTTTGATTTTTTTTATCCATGGGTGGAACTGAATGCTTTGGAAAATCTATAAAGAGTAAGACTAAAGCAAGGTTCTTTTCTTTTTCTCCCTCTATGATACGCCCGATGGTGAGGATCTGTCCTCTCGTTGATTTTCCTTGATAAAAACCATTAAGGTTTCTTCGCAGAATGAGGCCTATATGAGGACGTAATCTGTTGAGAAACATTGTGTTGTTTGTAAATTTTGGCAACTATGGCTGTTAACCCAATAGGTAAATGCATTAAAAAGTACAAGGAGTACATCATTAAAAATATCAAACTTCAATACTTTAACAGTGATGTTGTCTAATCCACATGCTTTCCTATCTATAGTGTTCTGAGAACTTACTCGGCTGATGATGTGATCAATCTCCATTACCAAAGACATGCTTCTTCACTTGGATGTATTCATGTATATAGCAATGTGCTTGTATACATATATCTTGTTTCAGGATTTCAGCAGAAGCTACAAGATCATATATTTAAGAGACCGGTACCAAAAAAAAAAAACAATATAGATCCAACATGGAACCTTGTTATTGCTTCTCAGCACAACTTCATATCAAAGTAAACTGCCTGAGATATATCAAATATATAGTATATCAACCAACGAGTTCTCTATCACAAATGCCATATCCTTTTAACTAAGCAATTAGTGTACTGTGACCCAGGTGAATGATTACAAGTAAGCATTAAATGAATAATGGACTCTCGAAAAAAAACTAATCAAAATCTATGGCTTTTAACACCATGTTATGAAAAAATTTCAACAAAATTTAAGCGTAACTTTTGGTTGAAACACGAACTTGATATTCCTAAATTAAACCTTTTCAGAAAATTTGACTGAAAATAATTTTCGGACCCTTCCCCATAATGAGAATTTTTGATAGGTCCATGCTTATTGATTGAATGGAACAATTTTTGGCAGGTACTACAAGTCAATTGATTTCCCTTATTTTCCTTATGGTAATTAAAACAAAAGTAATGAACGATTTTACAAAAAATATAGAAGGAAAAAAAAAATAGACAGTAATGAATTTATAGGACTATGTCGACTGTGCAGAAAGTGTAAAATCGACCATCATTATTTTTTGAGTATGTAGAATATCACATGCTTTTTAAAATTATATTTACAATCAGTAATCACTGCAGGCATGATGATGAGTATTTAGGCAGGAGTGTGGTGATTCACACTCCTCTTTAGAGTGGTCGTTTTCTTGAGTAAATTGCATGTCTAGCTAATGTGAGGTATGGATTCATTTCAAGGATCATCTATAAAATCTATTAAATTATCTGGAGAAAATCTAGATAGTTTCCGAATTTTATTTTCAAATTTTTTTTAGCAAACGGCTTAGCTCATGAACTAACAGTCCTGTTAAAACTACAAAAACTTCATTATAATCACTTTGTTATTTCTATATAATATCAAATAACCATTTTCCCTACACAATCATGTAACATTAAAAAAAAAATTGACTCGATATAGTGATTTTTAAACATTTGATTCTCGGAAACCATCTGACTTAAAACATTTGCTAAATGGGATGTTATAAAACGGCAAATAAAGGTATTTCTAAGGACGGCCCTAGGTTTAATTTTTAAGAGAGCTAACGTGAATTAAAAAAATTTTTAACAGCTATTTACAAATATCAGTTAATTTAAATTGCGCTGTAAATCTGCAGGTTATTTATATTTGTGGTTTAACTTGTGTCATAACCTTGGATACATACACATTAAAAATGCATAAAAATTGTTTAATAGGCTTAAATTTGATTATTTCTTAATAAAGCAACATGAAAATACAAATAAGCTACTACTGCAAATCCCTGGATCTGAAAACAGTGCATTATTCATCTTAACTTTTCAGTGCTCTCATACAAATCAAATGTTCTTAACTTTCCTGCAATACTATAAAACAGTACCTATGAGCATAACACTTATTAGTACAAAGAAATAATTACCAACTCTATTCTTGCAATCTCCACAAGGTCACTTTCCAACTCCAAACAAATTGTAAGATTCTCTTACTTACCTTGAAACTGTTTGAGTAAAATTATTGTAGCTGTAATGCTATTCCCTGGAATAAGCCAAACAGCATCTTATCTACCTCAATTCCCTCTCTTATTAAACACTCTTTTGAAAACTTTCATTGCTTGATAAACCAACTTCAATCCCCTACATTTACTTCATTCAAAGTTATTTCCCATAATTTATTAGCTGTAAAACTTGACTTCCTGTCTTTCCGGACAACACCACCATTAGTTATTTCATTGGCTGGACTTGCAACAATTTCAACTCCAGTATCTTCCGAAACCTTTACAATGTCTCAATGTCACAAGAAAATCCTAAAGGCTTCCCTATTTCATTTTCATCTTCTTTATTACTACTCATTCCCTCTTAATCTGCATGGTTGGCCCGTCTACTGCAGCAACATTTAACAAACCATTCTCAGCCCATTATAGCTAATTTATTCCAATTAATCTCTATCAATTTATTTCCACCCTCTTTGCTAGTGAAAAAAACCCTAATCTTGTACAATTCTCACATAAGAATTTTGATTATCATCACAGGCTTCTGGAAAACTAATCCTTGAAATATTTCAGGTGCTTTCAAAAATACTACTATCATACTTATCACCAGCCTAGTGTTGAATATTTGCATTGAATTGTGTTGCTACATGCTCTATGCTCAGCTTCCAGAACTCCAACAGGGTCCACACTTCCCATTAACATCCTTAAATATCCACAACAACATCAAAAATTAGAAACTTATGCATAGAAACAGAAACTTGGCCTGCATGAAATTTCACATCCCTCACCTCCTTTTTGTCCCACTTTCTTATCAGCAAAGAGTATGTGTCTGGAAACCACCTCAATCATATCAGTCTACTCTGCCTCTTAACGGACAACATGCAAACCAATATGTTCAAAACACAAGCAAACACTCTTCTTCCATATTTTTACTCCCATAGCATAGCTTTTACGCACACATCTAAATTTCATTTGACTTCCCTGCATCGCAATTAAAATCTTACAAAAATTTCTCTCCACATATATGTCTTCCTGAACAAAGAGACTTGAATAGCTCAATCGGTAGAGTATGTGAATCCCAACGGCAAATAAATATATACGTATATATATACATATAAATATATATACACACACACACACACACACACACATATATATAAATATA
>JAUZNK010090113.1:0-12561 GCA_035046665.1 Euphysa ruthae | reverse complement strand
GTGTGTGTTTGTGTGTGTGTGTATTTACAGGAGTTTTTTGGGTGAATGTAGTTCTATGATTAGGTTGCAAGTTAATCATGGAAGTCTTGAGTTCAAAAAATTTATAAACACTTGATGGGACTTGTTTTTTTAGTAACTTTGAATATAAAAATATAAAAACATGGTACCTATTTAAGTTGCAAATGCTCAGCAATTTTAAATCCTCCTTTACAGGTAATGCGCTATAACGTCTTTTTACGTCATCTTTTGCTGGCGAGTTTTTCAAGTATTTCTTATTTTACTTGTTTATTTTTTTGGGTAACACACCAGACAATATTTTCATATGAAATGTGTATGTGTATAACACTGGATTGCATGAGTTTACAAGGTTGCATGTTTAGATAACGTTTCGATTTGTATAGTAGACCAATAACTAATGCGAATTTAATTTCTTATGCCGTCATATGACTTTTCCAAGACAAATTTTCATAAAATAAATCACCACGAACTTTTAAGAAAAGGTTTGGTAATTTAAGGAAATGTATTCAGATTGTGAAATCTTGTGAAAAAGTATGAATTTTGATTTATCTGTATATAAAGAGAGCTTATTTGCCTTGAACTAAACATTACATTTTTCTAATTCATTGTTAATGATCTTAAAATGGGAATTGACATTTTTATTTCTAAGAAGAAATATTCGTGTCGTGGGTAAGAATAGTCGATGATATGGTATTTGAAGTCTTAATATAATGTAATGGACCCAGAATCGATCCCTGTGGAACACTGCATAAAAGTTCTTCTATACCTGAGTTTTTATTAATAACAAATTATCTTCTAGATTTAAAATAGCTTTTAATAAAATCAAATGCCTACCTTTAACTCCATTTCAACACAGTTTGTCTAACATAATATCGTGACTAACTGCATCAAACGCTATGGATAGGTTTAAGACTTCTAACCAAAAATGTGTTGTTTTCAAATGATTTATTTATCTTCTTCACAATTTCAAGCTTTTCGTGTTCAGTAGAGCAGTGTTTTAGAAGACCAAACTATTTTTTATGAAATAGTTTGTTAGAAATAAACTAATAAACTAATCGTTAAAAGATTGTTGAATTAAATGAAATTAATGAAAAAGGCCTACAGTTAAAGAGCAATGATGGGTTACCCTTTTTAAAAATTTTTAAAATTTTAAAAAGGGTAAAAGGTTTACTTTAAAGTTTTTCAAAATATGAGGGTAAATTTCTTCTTTTAAAGATAAATTTAAGACAAACAATAATAAAGGTGTTTTAATGCTGCATATAATATGTTAGATAACATTATTATTTAATTCGTCGTAACTAGCAGTTTTATTAGTTTTAAGAGCGGAAACTGCTTCAATCAGCACTTGATGTGTCAGGAAAAAGTTAATTCGGTCGTTCCAAATTTGAATTTTTATTTGCAGTGGGAATGTTTATAGCCAACATGAGGACCAACTTTAACAAAAGACTTATCAAATTCACAGCGTATTTTCTGTTTATCATAAAGGATAGTTACTGTGTGTTTTATTGTATTGTGAAGAGCGTCATTAAATACTTTTTTACCTCCAGTTATTTCATTAATAAATTGCCATGGTTTTTTTAGAGTTACGCTTTTAGTAGCTTTGAGTACCAATTAGCTATGGCTTTTTTAAGAATTTTTTGGAAAAGATTTTTGTACTTTTTTCTAGTTATTTTGATCAATGTTGAATGGGATTTCAAAAACTTATTGTAAAATTTTCTCTTTCTCATTTAGGATTATTTACACCATTTGTTATCAAAAGCTTCAGGATTTCTTTGGATTTAAGTGTTGTTTCAGATAAAGGACATGTATTATTAAAGATGCTTTGAATTTTCTCGGAGAAAGATGAAAATATTAAGTTGGTATTGTCCGATATAAGACATAATTCCGCATAGTTTCGTTAAGGGTCTTTTTAAAAGATTCCAAGTTTTTTTTATTTGCAGTTTTTTTGAAAATGGTTTTAACTAGTAACTTTAGCTTTAACAAAAATATTAAAAATTACTAAAAATGTTGGAAAATGGTCAGACATATGTTTTGAAAACGTCCGAAAGAAAGCTTTCATTTAACAGGCTGCTAGAAAAAATGTTTTCGATAGTCGAGTAACAGTTTTTTGTTTACTCGAATAGGTTTATGAATATCTGGCAAAATATTTTTCTCAAATAAATCATCGAGGAAAGTGCTAATGCTTCTAACCTATTATAATTGAGGGCATCAATGTTTAAATCTCCTGCTATAATAATATTTTTGTTATCTCTTGTCGCATTAAAAAATATTTTCTCAATAGATTTAATAAAAGTCGGAATGCGACCATCCGTGGGAAGATATACACAATATACAGCAAATTTTTTATCATTTGAGTTGGAAGCCTCAATGGTTAAATATTCAGTTGTTTCTAATAAAGACATTGATTCATTTTAATTTTAAAGTGAATAGAATTTTGAATGTAGATTGCTGTAATACCCCTTTTTTTGGGAGAACGTGGTTTGGATGACTAGATTATAACCTGGTTGACTAAATAAAGAATTATTACACAATGATGATTGGGAATCTTCTCATGTTTCTGCAAGACATATTATGTTGAAATTAGTATTGACAGAGTTATGAAAAGATTTAGATGTCTCATAGTTTCATGAACTGATCTAATGTCAAAGTTGAAGATTGAGAAGTCATTCTTAGACTCGCAGATTTGAAGCTCATTAGGTGTAAAGAATTTGGTGTCAAAAGAAATGTTGTCAAAAGAAGAAAAAATTTCTGAATCGGCTTTGAATAATAATTTTTCTCAGACAGGACTTGTTACTTTCTCAAAATCTTTTAAATGTGAAAGTAACATTTGAGTGTATTATTTTTAATTAAATAAAAAATATGTATGAAGTGGATTTATAAAAATTATTTATCCTGCAATACCTGCTTTTTGTAAAAGAAAAAATTAAAAATTAAACCAACAAGTAAATCGTACAATTAAAAAAAATATGAATAAAGAAAACATTAAAAGTGAATTCAGAGGCGTGGAGGAGAATTCAATGTTAACAAAAATGGAGAGCAAAAAAAACTTCTGATAAATTTCTAATTCTACCAAAGAAATACCTCATTTTGTGAGATATATAAATATTTAATAAATTTATTATTTTTCCAAAGATAATTCACAGTTTGTGAAAAATTTGTTAAACTTCTCATTTTAAAAATGTCACCTCCCATTTTGCAACATATTCACTAAATTTTTTATCATCTTAATGTCTTGGTAAAATTCTTATTTTAATAGATTTTTTGACATATTTGCTGAACTTCTTATTTTACCAAAGGTAAATGACATTTTGAAAAAAATTTGCTAAATTTCTTATTTTAGCAAAAAAGCGGGACATTTTGTAAGATATTTGTTGAATTTCTGATTTTACCAAAGATATATATATATTTTTCAGACACTTGCTAGATTCAGTTGTTTATCAAAGATACGTCGAATTTCGTAAAATTTACGTTCATTTTCCTTTTATAAAAGGATACCTAACACTTTTTGAGATATTTGCGTCAAATTTTGTAAGATGTATACTAAACTTGTTAATTTAATGAATGTATATGGCATTTTGTGAGGTATTGGCTGAATTTTTTATAATAACAATGATAAACCACATATTGTTAGGTTCTTGCTAAAATGCTTATTTTATAAAAGATGCATCAGGTTTGTTGGGATATTTGATTAACTCCTTATTTTGTCATAGGTAGGTATATCGCAACTTGTAAGCTAAATGCTGAATTTCTTATTTCACATGGATTAATCACATTTTGTGCGCTATCTGCTAAATAAATTACTTTACGAAACAAAATTCATTTTTTGTAAGATATTTGCTAACTTTCTTATTTTTCAAAAAATATTTTACATGATATAAGATATTTAATAAAATTCTTGTTTTACCAAAAACACATGATATTTTATAAGATAATTGCTAGATTTTTTATTTCTACAAATACACAAGACAGTTCGCAAGATATTTGTTAAACTACTTTATTTCCAAAGATACATCAGATTTTGTGAAAAATTGGCTAAATTTCTTATACTACCAAAGTAAGTCACATTTTGTATGAGTTTTGCTAAACTTTTTACATTTCCAAAGATGGTGGCTGCTAGTCTCTTATTTTATAAATGATATGTCACTTTTGGCGAGATATTTGCTAAATTTCTTATTGTATTGAAGATGCGTCACTTTATGTAAACTATTTGCTATTTTTTTTATTCTAGAGAAGTTACCTCACATCTTATAAGATAATTGCGTAAGTTTTTACTTTACACAAAATAGCTCGCATTATGTAAGATATTCGCTAACTTTCTTCTGTTACAAAGAATGCATTACATTTTATAACACTTTTTCTAAATTTTTTATTTTACCAAAAATACGTGATAATTCGTGACATATTTCATAAATTTTTTTTTTTACAAATATACGTCACAGTTGCAAGATATTTGCTAAACTTTATATTTTACAAAGGGTACTTCACAATTTAGGATATAACGGCTAAATTTCCTTGATTATCAAAATTAAGTCACATTTTGTAAAAAATTTTTACATTACATAAGATAATCCAATTTCCCGTTTTACCTAAGATAGTTGAGATTTTGTAAGATATTTGCTAAATTTTTTAATTTACCAAACGCACATCATAATAAGTGAGATTTTCGATGAACTACTTATTTTACGAAAAATACGTCACATTTTGCATCGTTTTTGTTAACTTTTCCTAAAGATATATCAGAATTTGTGAGCTAATCAGGTTCTTCTTCTAACAAAGACACATTACATTTTATTAGATATTTGCTAAAACTCTTATGTAACCAAAGATAAGCCACATTTTTATGTTTGAACAGTTTCCGCTTTTACCAAAGATACATCAAATTTTGTAAACATATTTGCTAAATTTTTTATTTTACGAAATATACCTTAAATTTTGTAAGAATTGTGTTAAAATTTTTCTTTTACAAATATACATCACAGTTTGTAAGATATTTGCTAAAATTCTTTTTTTTTATTAAATATATATCACATTTCGTGACATATTGGCTAAATTTCTAATGAGAAGAAAGTAGCTTCACGTTTTGTGAAACATTACCAAAATATTTTGTAAGATTTATGCTAAATTTTTTTCATCACCAAAGACAAATCATTTTGTAAGATGTTTTCTAAACTTCCCATTTCAATTAAGATATTTTTCTAAGATATATACTAAATTTATTTTTTTACCAAAGATATCAGTCACAATGTATGAGATATTTGCTAAATATTTTATTTTTACAATTATACGTTACAGTTCGTAAGATATTTGCTAAACTCCTTATTTTACCAATGATATATCATGCTAAGTTTCTTATATTACCAAAGATAGGTAGCATTTTGTAAGGCATTTGCTAAATTTCTAATGTTACCAAAGATCAATCACATTTGAGAGATATTTACTAACTTTCTTGGTTTACCGAATATATGTCACATTTTGTAAGAAATTTGCTAATTTAGTTATTTTTACAAATATATAACTACACAGTTTGTAAGATATTTGCTAAACTTTTTATTTTAACAAAAAAACATCAAATTTTATGAGATATCGGTTAAATTTCAGATTTGACAAAAAAATACACAACTTAGTTTGAAATATTTACTAAATTTATTAACTATGAAAGATAATTCACATTTTGTAAGATTTTTGCTAAATTTCTCTTTTTACCAAAGATATAACACAATTTAAAACACATTCACTAATTTTTTTATTTTACCATGGTTACCTCATATTTTGTGAAATATTAACTAAACTTCTTGTTTTACCAAAATTTCATCACAATTTGTGAAATATTGGTAAAACTTTTTATATTACCTAAACAAGTCACAATTTTGAATACATTACCAAAGGTAATTGTATGATATCATCTAAATTTACCAAGATAATTGCGATTTGGTAAGATATTTGCTAAATTCTTTGTTTTATTAAAGATAAAGCACATTATGTCACCATTTTGTAACGTATTTGCTAACATTTTTTTTTTACCAAAGATATCTTGCGTTTTGTAAGCTATTTGCTATATTTTTTATTTTATCGAATATAAATTACAATTTGCAAGATATTAGGTTTTCCATTTTACCAAATATACACGATATCTTCTTAAATGTTTGCCAAGCTTCTAATATTACGAAAGATACATTTCACATTACAAATGTGAAAAGTCACATTTCGTAAGATATTTGCTAAATTTCTTCTTTTGCCACTGATACATGACATTTTGTACCATCCTGCTAAGCTTTCAATTTCACCAAAAATAATTCGTATTTTGTTAATTACTTGCCAAATTTTTATTGTAACAAATATATACATCACAATTTGTATAATAATTGATAAATTTAAAAGATACCTCACATATTTTGAGATTTTGGCTAAATTTTTGATTATAATATAAAGATCACATTTTGTGACGTTTTGGCTAAATTTTTTATATTACCAAAATATGTTACATTTTTTAATAGTTTTGTTAAATTTCGTCTATTTCCAAAGATAAGTAATTTTGGGAGATATTTTCTGCCATTTTACTTAAGAGAAGATAAGTCAAATGTTGTGAGATATTTGGTGAATTTGTTATTTTATCAAAGACACGTCACTTTAGGTAACATATTTACTAAATTTCTTGTTCTAACAAGGTACAAAGATACATCACGTATTTTTACCTCTCATGTAAGATATTTATTTATAATTTCTTACAGTACCAAAGATAAGACACATTTTTAAGGAATTACTTGAACTTTCTTATGTTAAGAAAGATACGTCACATTTTGTTACACATTTTCTAAATTTTTTTATTTTAACAGATATACGTCTATTTTATAAGCTATTTGCAAAAATTTTTTTTTAACAAAGATACATCACAATTTGTGTGATATTGTGTAAATGTTTGATTTTACCAAAGATACATCATATTTCTGAAATTTTTGCTAAATTTCTTCTTATACCAAAGATACGTCACATTTCGTAACATGTTTGCAAACGTTTGTAGTTGAACAACAATCAAGAGTAGCCTATACTTCACAAGTTACACATCTGTATTTCATACTCTGACATACCTGTTAAACAAAAATTTGGAAAAAATATAAATATCTCGATAATAAAGCACCTAATGAAAAAATAGCTACGCGTGCCTCATTAGACAATTATTTTAGCAGAGAAGAAACTACCACAAGGAGTGGAACGACAAACGATACAAGCTTTGCTGTATACCAAACACTAGTACTAGGTACGTAATATATTTCGTAACCATTTAAAGTTATAGCAGTTATTGAAAAGATTGTAGTTATTGAAAACATTTTAATAACCACATAGTGAATATTAAAAACACGGTATAAGTAGAATTTGCATAGTTGATGTTCCACGTTTTTGTAGATGTAATATATTATCCAATCAACATTTTGGAAAAAGAAAGCCTTTATTAACCTTTTACAGGAAAAGTCTTCCAATAACCGTCAAATATCTGGGTAAAAATTATATTTATATGTATAGGTATGTATATGTTTATATTTTTCCTTTTTTTTGATAAAGCAAAAAGAATTTTCTGTTACTAAAAAGTGAGTAAGTAAAACTCCTATCGAATTATAAGATTGTTTGAGAGTTATAAATTAAGTAAAAGATACTCTCAAAGTGAGGAATTTTGTCTTATCCTCCTATCCAAATCTAAAATAAATTCAGTAAATCATTGTCAAAGTGAGGACTTTTGCCTTTCAGGATTTTAAAATTAATTAAGTAAAACATACTCTCAAAACGAGAACTTTTGCTTTACCATACTTTTAAAATAGATTAATTATAACTGACAGTCAAAGTGAGGACTTTGCCTTTTTCAGATGTTAATATGATTTAAGTGAAACTCACTGTCAAAGTGAAGACTTTTGCTTAAACAGAATTTTAAATAAATTAAGTGAAACACACCATGAAAGTGATTTAAGTAATTAATAATTTGACAAATTTCTTTAAAATTACATCTTTGTTTGAGTAGTAGTTTTGAGTAGTAATCAGTTTTTGAAAAATTTTTTGAAAAAGATTTTTCTACTTTTTCTAGTTATTTTGATCAATGTTGAACGGGATTTCAAAAACTTATTGTAAAATTTTATCTTTCTCTTTTAGGATTTTTTATACCATTTGTTATCAAAAGCTTTAGAATTTCTTTGGATTCAAGTGTTATTTCCGATAAAGGACATGTATTATTAAAGATGCTTTGAATTTTCTCGGAGAAAGATGAAAATATTAAGTTGGTATTGTCCGATTTAAGACATAATTCCGCATAGTTTCGTTAAGAGTCTTTTTAAAAGAGTCTAAATTTTTTTTATATGTATTTCTTTTGAAAATGGTTTTAATTTGTAACTTTAGCTTTAATAAAAATATTAAAAATTACTAAAAATGTTGGAAAATGGTAAGATATATGTTTTGAAAATGCCCGAAAGAAAGCTTTCATTTAACAGGCTGCTAGAAAAAAATGTTGTCGGTGGTCGAGTAAGAGCTTTTTGTTATTGGAATAGGTTTATGAAATTAAAAATTGAACCAAAAAGTAAATCATACAATTAAAAAAAATATAAAAAAAAGCAAACGTTAAAGGTGAATTAAGTGGCGTGGAGGAGAGTTCAATGTTTACAAAAATGGAGAGCAAAAAAAACTTCTGATAAATTCTAATTCTACCAAAGAAATACCTCATTTTGTGAAATATATAAATATTTAATAATTATTATTTTTCAAAAGATAATTTCACAGTTTGTGAAAAATTTGTTAAACTTCTCATTTTACAAAAGTCACCTCCCATTTTGCAACATATTCTCTAAATTTTTTATCATCTTAATGTCTTGGTAAAATTCTTATTTTGCTAAAGATACATGACGTTTTATAACATATTTGCTAAACGTCTTATTCTAATTATTCTCTGGTTAATAACACCATATAAGATTCTGGTGTTAATTTTTACAAAATGTTGGAATTTTTATCCTCATAACCGTCATTTTTAAATGGAGTTTTTTGCAAAAGATTTAATCTATATTTTTATAAATTTGATGAGAGAATAAAAAAAAATCTCATCTACGGAATTTTAGTGAACATTAAAAAAAAAATTTTTATCTGCTTTTTTCAGAACCCCATTTTTAATTTAAAGTTTTTATTAAAGACGTTTTCATTCAAAGGCAAAATCAAGATATAGTCGTAGATCTTCGTTCCTAAATCTTCTTTCCTAGGGTATTTTATTTTTTTATCTGCCATTTAGATCCCCTTGTATCACTTTTGATGGTAATTCTTGAAAGAGCTTGTGGATTCTAATAATTTTGTCATAAACGTGATAATAAATTCCTTTGAATGATTTTTTTTTTTTTTTTTGCATATTTAGAGAATGTTCCTAGGTTTTATTTTTCTTACCCATATAACAAAAAGGGGCACATTTACGTTACCACAAAATATTTCACTTTAAAATCTAAAAACTATTTTAGCCTGTTTTCTACCAAATCTGGGTGAAATTAGGAAACATGTTACGACACTATTAGTATAACAATGTATTTTGTACTAAGATCGCAATATGTCTTCATAAACTGAGATGAGAAAGATTAAAAATATGCTTAATTTTTCATCTAAACAAAGTATTATTCTAAAAATCGCTTTACTCAAAAAAACACACGGGATCGAAGGGGGTAGTACAGAATTGAGTTAGTTTCTGTTTTTAGATGTTTTTAAATATTTTATGGGCTCACAATACAAAATCCTACTCAAAAACACACAAAAAATCACTGGCACGGTAAACTAGAAGCGACGATCCAAAAGTCAAAGTTTGACTGGGGGCTTTTCTGGGAAACCTCTCAATAGGTTTTGTTTAAAATTTTGGCTGATGTTTACTTACTTGGGTAGTTATTTGCGTAGTTGCAATTTGTACTGAAAACTAAGCTTTTGCATCAATATTCCAAGAATCAAAAGTATTTAAATTTTTTTCAAACAAAAATCTCAAATTTTGGTCCCATTAGCAATAAAATATTTTTAAAAAATTGGAAAATATTATTATTATAGTAGAGATTTTAGGTAACATACTATCAAACAAACGCACCAAATTAAAAATTAAAAAGTCATAGTTTTTGATAAATCTCCGCCGCCAGCGGAAATGCTGCTTTCAGGTAAACCAAAAATTATAACATAAATACATAAATCTCTCCATTGCCGTTTAATGAAGAATTAAAGGGCTTGGCCATTTACTTCTTTATTTTTATCAGTAAAACATTTTATATTTGATCTTGATATCACCTTTTAACTTTACCAGTGTGAAACACAGTTCCTCTGTTTATTTTACCCCAACACCCGCTCTAGAGATTTCTCTCTCCAATATGCGCCACTCAACATATTGAATATCTCCAACCAATTAATAAGAATGCGTTCTCCTTCATTAAATTAGGGAACGGCTGAAGACATCCTCTCAAGCAATGTCCTACGCTCAATGATTCAATGATACGTATGGATTCTTTCTTACCTTGAAGACACCTTTTTGGAAAGTTGTCGGCACCTAACTCTTTGAATATGGGTACAAGTAAATCAAAAATAGCTCTTGATGCCATTATATTTTCTTTACAAGATGATTTTCCAATTAATTTTTCAGGCTTATACTCAAAACAGGAATCCTTCGTACGTTGACAATCTCTAGTTTCTTTGACAACACTTTCCGAACAGTGTAAGTGAACAGAATTCAGAGACTGAATTTTCATTGCATACATGTTATCAACATGTTGACATATTGCAATGTCATATCAATTTTGGAGTGTGTGCATTAGTTATTCTGTGAGTCTTCCTGATCCACCGAGCTTTCCAACATCACTTAAATCTCTTTTGTGTCGTTTTTAACATTTCGCTGTGGATTACCCACTCACTTCTTAACGTCATGATCGATGCACTTTCGTTATTTAATAAAAACTTTTTCA
Organism: Euphysa ruthae; assembly: GCA_035046665.1. Taxonomy (NCBI): domain Eukaryota; kingdom Metazoa; phylum Cnidaria; class Hydrozoa; order Anthoathecata; family Corymorphidae; genus Euphysa; species Euphysa ruthae. Next base: position 1,600 of record JAUZNK010090113.1, on the reverse strand, counting down.
ATATATGGTTTAGTAGTGTTATGGCAAGAGTGCTGTGTGAACTGCTATTACTATCACCAATAAATGTGGTATATCAAAAATTGTTTTTTTTCGTATTGACCAAATAAATACGACACTCTCCATTCCATCGACCCCTAACATTATCCGTCTTGGAAGTCGAAATATTTTTCAAAAATGCAAATTTATGAAAAAGGCTAATAAACATAAACTAATAATAAGTACAAAATATAAGCTCATAGTTAAAATTAAATATATCTAAATGTTTCACATTCATCCTGATTTTTGTCATTTAAAGCCTTTCCTAGTGAGCTAAATAACTTCTCTTTTTAACAGGCTCCATTGACTTTCCGTCAGACTGTTTTATGCGCGCGATATCGGTTTTTGCACTTGATTCATAGAAAAACTTAAACCTAATATTCGAATTCCAAGGAATACATCGACTGAAGCATCATTAAAAAAAATAGCTGCAGATGATGCCACTGCAGATTTAAAGACACTATTATCTATATCTAAATCTAATATAACTCGATTTGGCCACCATATCCATATTGATTCGGTCATCATATCCATATTGATTCGGTCACCATATCCATATTGATTCGGTCACCATATTCATACTGATTCGGTCACCATACCCATATTAAACTGTTGAGCGAAAGGTTTATATTTTGTATTTTACCATGCTGTCATATTTGTGAAAGTGTGTTTGATCCACAGGAGCAACAACTTCAGAGAGAGCCTAAGTAATACTCACAGTTCCTTTGTAAGTTTTCTCTGCGGTGAAAATTTCTCTCTGAAATTTACACCACGAGTCAGCAGTAATAGGACAATGCCGAATTCGCTTTTCCCGGTCTTCATAATCTATCGAATGGTGAAATACAACAACAATTTCTTTTTTCATTGCATACAAATTACCGATGTTTTGGCAGAACGCCATTTCATAACGATTTTAGAGTTTTCGTTGCACTATTAGTCAGCCGTCCTCTTCCGTGACCGATTCCTCTTCCATCAGAAAGCTTTTTGCTTTTATGATTTAATTGTGCAAAGACGTGCACCAACACGTTTTTGTATATGACCGATACATTCACCTTTGGTTACAAGTGTTCAAGGATAAGGTTTGAAATATCAGTTTCATAAGATTTGGTGTCCCATTCACTTATGTAAAAAGTGTAAATTATGCAATCATTGTGACAGATGAAATATTCGTTTCATTCCGACAACTTCCATTGCGCCCGCGTTTTCAGTAAGATCAATAGAACTATCGTGGCTCTCTTTCCTTTTTCATACCCCTCAGTAATTTTTTTATGCTGCCATTGCTCACATTGCTTGCATTTCTTTGATAATACTTCTGTGTCATCATTGTATTTACCGTCAGAAATTAAAATTACAATACCATTGAGGGGAGAGTACCCTCTTTTCTGCCACGCACCAACACCATTGACTTCTGCGACTTCCAACATATTACGTAAACTTATTTTGCAGCTTCTGCCAACGACTGGGAAATTTGTACATAAGCGTTATGCACCACTATACAAATCGTCAAATTTCAATCGGGCCCTTGCGGTTGGCATATTCATACACTGGCAAAATGTTGAAATCA
>JAUZNK010090102.1:0-12561 GCA_035046665.1 Euphysa ruthae | reverse complement strand
AGTAACAAAGAAAACAACAATAAATTCTTCAAAGTCGCCCACCGTTTCTTCAGGTATCTTTTTCTTAATAATCTGCAAGCATTCAAACAATAAATCAAAGTAGATTTCACCTTGCTTACAGACAATTATGTTCCAATATAAAAAAAAATTTTATTTTTATTAGGCAATCAATAGTTTTCTATTTTTTGATATATATCAATCCATATGAAACAGATAAGTAAGTACAATATTAAATAAATTGCAAAGTTTTTCACTAGTTTGCTTCAGCATAAAATTTACATCGTAAAGGTAATTAAGATATTATACTACTTACAGGGTCATTTTTTATCAATGTGGTTCTATTTCTTTTTGTTTAATATATTAAATTTATTGACTGTTAATACTTATTTCTTAACATTTGTTGGTTTGGTGCGAGCATTAATAAAATTTTGTCTTCACTCTCTACTCGGTATAACATATACCATAACTGTATATTAGAACGAAATATTTTATTTTTTTGCTTAAGGTGCTGGTGCAAAACGACTTATTGTATTTTGGGGACAAAATGGAGGATTTCAACCTGACGATGGTGGTGAACAGCCATTGCATACATACTGTGAAAACTCACATTTTGACACTATTGTTATTGCGTTTGTATCTGTTTTCTTTTCTACAGAGAATAAAGGTAGGGAAATATTAGTTCAAATTATTATTATTTTTTTAATAGTCTTTAAAAATATCCCTTTTTGATTAATTATTTTTAGAAACAGCATTTTACTTTTTCTTTTTTAGTTTTTTGTCAAAATTTTTTGTTTTACTTTGCCAAGAAATTTACAAGTTCCAACTTTTAAAAAATAATATGCTTTTGTAGATTTAGAAGCATTAAAATAAGTCTTCAAAATAAAAATTTTCTTTGCTAGTTTATTATTGCTACTATATTGCTACGAGGAAGCAATTATTGTTGGTTGTTTGTGTTGTTATTTGGTGGTTGCTTTGTTTATATTCTAAATATTATAATATACATATAAATAAATATAATTTTACATAAACATATACCATGAAAAAGCTTGAATTTCTTTATGACTTTTTACTTTGCCAAGAAATTTACAAGTTCCAACTTTTAAAAAAATATATGCTTTTGTAGCTTTAGAAGCATTAAAATAAGTCTTCAAAATAAAAATTTTCTTTGCTAGTTTATTATTGCTACTATATTGCTACGAGGAAGCAATTATTGTTGGTTGTTTGTGTTGTTATTTGGTGGTTGCTTTGTTTATATTCTAAATATTATAATATACATATAAATAAATATAATTTTACATAAACATATACCATAAAAAAGCTTGAATTTCTTTATGACTTTTTATGCTAAAGTCTTACTGAATAACTTTTTTGTATTCATAGATGAATTTCCAGAAATAAATCTTTCAAAGCATTGTGGTTGGCCAGAGATTCCTGATTATCCAAAATTATACCAGTGTTTACAAATTGAATCTGCTATAAAAACATGTCAACATAATGGTAAGCAAGTTCAAATATCACTTGGTGGTTCTACTGGGACAGGAATGGCAAATTCATCACAAGGTCTAGTTTTAGCTGAGAGGATATGGAATATGTTTCTTGGTGGAAGTGATGCTCCCAGACCTTTTGGAACGTAAGATTTTTAAATTTTGGCTTAGCAAGATGTTGTCTACTTCGTTTATTTGGTGGCCTCAATTAATATTATGCAAATTTTTTGTTTATCATGGAAAATACTTGTGTCCTCAAAAATCGATTTAATACTAGAGATTTTAATAAAACTCGATTGATCCTTTCACAAAAACATATGATGTGTATCTGCGCAGCCAAATATTGAAGTCAAAGTAGTTATGCAGTGTTCAAAATAGTTATACAACATTGTTCTGAAACTAGGTTACCTATTTGTGTAATGTAATAATACAAATAGAACAAAGTGTTTAATAACTATGAAGATACAATATAATGTTTCATGAAAATTAGTAGTTGCTAAGGCGAGACCATTTTCTTGTTCATATTGGAGTATTTCAGTCAGAATTAATTAAAAATAAACAGCCAAAGTTTCTCGTATAAAGGGTGATTTATACTGTTTCATCACCGCAAAGCAAATCAAATTTTCGGATTGGATAGCTCAGAGAAAATTTGGCTGAAGTTACTGAATTTTTTAGTGCTTGTTATTTAAGGTGGAATCGTAATTTCATGCTTTTATTTTTTTTTCAAACAAGTCTGACGATCGATATCTAGGTTTAATTTGTGGAGACCGACGTTGTTGCATTCAATTTGTTTGCAATCAAAGAGCAAATTGTTCGATCACTTTAATTCGCAAATGCTCAAAAAACAATAAAGTACAATAATTAATAAAATGACACAAGTTTATACATTAATTAAATTATTTGTAAATTTAAAAATATGACCAATACTGTGCGATAATCGTGAACAATACCTGTTTAAGCAAAATATGATAATGTTTACATATAAAATATGTAGGTGCTTTGTTTTGGCTGCGATTTACTTTGTTTCTTAGCATTGAAGTTTTCTTCAATTTAACCTTTTTCATTAATTATTCATGAAATACGTTAGAGCTACAAAAAGCCGCAAATCAACTTAAACTTCCACGCCTTATCATGTATTAAGTAAATATGTAAGAATATTTGCTCTCATCCACAAGTTTGTTTTATATTTTATTGTTTTTCTTTCCATTGCCCATGCCTATGCATGTGGTCAACTTTACTGCTAATGTTTTGTTTATCTGGAAAATATGTATGCCATTCTTTCTACTTTTATTTTATTTTATTGCTCATACTATGGTTTTTTGAAATTTACAAACAAATTGTTTTCAAACAGTGCTTTTAATCGTTTTTTGAGAAGATAAAATTATACACATTATAGCTTGTTTTAAAATAGTTTGAAGAAAATTTTTTTTGGCTGAAATATTGTTTTGAAAAAAATTTTGGTCAATTAAACGATTTTTTTGAAGAAAATATTGCTTTGAAGAAAATCTTAGTTGATTAAAATATTGTTTTGAAGTAATGTGTGCAATATTTTAAAATATTTCTGCCATGGCAGGCAAGCTAAAGTTAAGACTGAGAGATGCGGCATTTGAATTGCAGCTTAGTACTGCTGTTTGAAGTTCACCATTTGAACATCCCCTAGCTTGTTCTGCTCAGAAAGGAATTGTGGAAATATGGTATTGTACTCTTTTTTTTTAAATCATATACCAGTTTTTTTTTCCACATACAAACATTTTTTGAGTCCTTTGAATAAAGAATTTGAAATATTTGGTCATGATGTGAAAATAAATAATAATTTGGACAAATGTGAAATCCATCTGGTCAATTACCGATGACTGACCCCTATTTGTTGCCCTTTTTGATTTGAAATTCATATATCGATTCGTCGCAATAATCCACGATAAATTTTCACAGCACTTGCCAAACTGGTGTTTTTCATATTTTCTCATTCAACCTAACAACTCAATATCCGGGTGCATAGACTCTGCAAGTTGCTCATCCAAGCCCTCATTATCTGTGCTCACTTGCCTGATATCCTTCATAGAAGAAACTTTAATGGAACCAAATGTCACTTCATGATCAGGTCTTTCTTCAGAATATATTATACAAATTTCTTTTTTATTTTCTATGCCATCATAGCTATATTGCTTCCTCACGATATCTGTTATATTGTGAGGATATTATTTATTTCTGTTACTTTTCGAAATGGGGTCGATCTCCTGAACATTTTTTGCTTAATGGTTACATAATGGTTACATAATGGTTACTTAATGGTTACTTAATGGTTTGCCTGCATAAAATGTTTGATCTGATCAGAAATGTCACATAAAAGTACAACTGAAGACTCTGCCCATGTGCCAATCGTGATTCATAGCAGATACTTCTCGAGCAGTTACAGGTCTAAGTGAAGGTTATCAGTTCTCACATTTATAGATATCGGCTACTCAGACTCTCCTACATTTACGGTGGCTTTATCACCAGCAAACAGTAACATGGTATTATCACAATATTTAATTGCGTACCGCTTTATATAAGCAAAGTAATGGTAGGCACACTTAAAATCGATATGTTTTGCCCTTAGTTGTCATCCCTGTAACATATATTTAATAGGGAATTGGTCTGATTATGCGAATGCTGATTTGGCATAAATATTTTTTGGTACGAACTGTAGGGGAACCTACTCTTTCGAATGCATATCAATATCAGGCTTTCTTTTTCTTATTTCATCTAATAAGCTCCTGATGCTTATGGAAAATGGGAGATAGAGGTGTTACTTGGGTGTTAATTCTTTTGTGGACAGCCTCTTGGTATTCTTAAAATATTTTACTAATCTCATTCCAACACTCATTAAATTCGTAGAATTCGGCTTTCCATTGAGCTTATTGAGATCAGCTACAATCTCTGGCTCATAACAGTTAGAGATAAATTCTGTGATTTTTTCTTCCCTCCTGCCTTTCTCGATATAACTGGCACTGTATGCCTCATCTGTTAAATCTTTATATATGAGCTAAACCTCTGGTTCAAGCCCTCTTGTGGGTGGTCATCTTTAAATAAGTTAGACATTCGATGATCTCTTGCCATTGGGTAAATAAACAATAAAATAATTAATAAATATAACACTGCTATAAATTTCTGAAATTCAGTGAGTCTGCATGGGATGGGAATATATTTATTTAAGCTTTTTAATACACAACAGAAAGAAGAGTTATTATAATATCTTTTTAAAAGATGTCAGACTCTTCCAGAAAACATAATATTATTCATATGCAAATCGTCAGTAACAAATAACGTTTTGATTAAAATAACTATGCGTATATAATATAACCAACCTTTTTGAGAAAAATTAAATTACTTTTCATTTGGACAAATTCTAGAGCGGCAGATCAAGCCCTGAGCATGAATGTCATCACCCCAAGAATCACCCCAAAAAATTTTCACCAAAATATGTTTAAAATTCATAAATTTTTCTTTGTTTTTGTTTCAACTAAAAACTTTATCAATTCTTGATGAAATATCCACACACTTTATTCGTATTGTCTTTATCAAAATTAATGATGCATTTCTATGAATACGTTATTTCGCATAATTAAATAAAGGAATATCGATGTCATTTTTTTAAATAGCATTTTTAGTATAATATCTGCAGATTTTTAATATTTGTGGTTTAACTATTTTTTGTTATAACCTTGAATACATATTTAATAAGTGTAATTATAAAGTAAAGCCCAAGTTGTTTCAATTACAAAGAAAAATGGTTAGGGCGTTATAACATTTATTTGTTAGAGTTAAATGTGTTTATTTTATCAAGCTAATTACTCCCTTCTTTTTTTATAAGGTGATCTTTTGCTTGTTACAATTATGGTGCGAGGGGCATATATAAGGATCAAATATAAGTTTTTCTAGCGTTTCTATTAAAGATACAAACTGTTGATTTTTCATTAGTCTGTAAGTTATTCTGTAAGTAAAATAAACACTTTTTTTATCCTACCCCTACAGCGCAAACGACAAAAAGTGCATCTCAATAATATTATAAAAACTTGTATATAATCAATCGATAAATAAAAGTCAGTAAAATTTTTAAGAATTTCAAAGTGCATATATTTCTCGCAAATAACATCTGCCAGAGTGTGAATATACTCGCAGGATGAAAGATAAAGAAGCTTTATAGTTATTTAGTACTAATTGTTATTATTAATAATGCTATTATTATTATTGCATACTCTTTTATTATTTATATAATTATTATGAAAGATTATAGAGTCTTAATGTCTTGTCAAAAAAACAACTCTTTGCAGAGCTTTTATGTCTTTTAAATATGATTACAAGTTCTAGCATTATGACATATCTTCATGAATTTATATAAAGCCACTTCAAATAAAGCCACTGACGTCTATAATACTTCTTTTTTTTTGCACTTAATGAGCCAAAAAAAGATGTTTATTGCATTCTTAAAAGCGGAATTTTGATTATTAAATTATGTTGAGTGGGCACAGAATAATCATTTTTTTATGTAGAGAGGACATCGATTTTAGGTGTGCAATTACCCGCACGTCACAGGTATATTTGAGAACATAGGCAGTGCGATACATTTAACACCTTAGCCTTCATTAGACCTGAGCTGTGGGCATAGGGAAAAATGCTTGGGGTAGTGGATGGTGACAATTAAAATTGAATAGAACATAAGAACGTATGAAAAAGCAAACAAGCACTTTAAGTAAATTAATATTTAGATTTTTTTAGAATGTAAAAATAGACAAAAATAATTACTACTTCTGGCTCAGTTTTCTTGCTAATTCTAGAAAGAGCTTTCTAAACGACATCACAAAACTAATCCTTTGACATTCTACAACTTCTCGTAATACTGTTGAATTTACACTTTGAGTAACTTTGTAAGATATGATGGTTGGACTTACCTTTGTAAGATATATGGTGGAGCTTACCTTTTTAAGATAAGACGAGCTTACTTTTTTAAGGTTTAATTTCTATTCATTTTTTTTCTACCAGATTTAGTGATTCACTAATTCTCCTTCTAAGCAAAAAAATCCAATGAATTTTTCTTCAAACATAAAATCTAAGTAAATCTAAGTCTATTCAAAAGTGCTAAGGTCTTAAAATTATTTAGATGTGCTCCATATAAACTATACGAAGAAATGAGTTAGCCAACTGTATTTTCAATTTGTTTCAATGTTTGTATGCAAAAGGATGTTTATTGCGAGCGTGTACAGCTGTGATGAATATGCGTAAGAACATGCAAGAATAATGATAGTTATAGGATGTTGAACTGCTCGGCTTTCAAGGACAAAGGTAAACTTAGTGTCTTTGATGGCCGATTGAGACACACTATTTCTTCTTGAACGCAGGGGAGAAAGTGTAAGTACACTTTAAAAATTCTGGCCTTACTGCGATCCGAAGATTGAGGTTATATCCTAAGCTTGAATTTGACATTGCAAACAACTCGATCTCTTAAAGATAAGATTTACTAATTAAATTTCTAAATTATATATAAAACTCATCATAGACTTAGGTAAGTCAAGAAGAGTCTTGAGCTAATAATAATTCATCCCAGGATTTACCAACATCGTTTTAATACCATTTTCTGACCACCTATTTTCAAACGCGGTACTTATCTAATTTATCCTGGATCAAATTTTATTCTCAAATGTGTTAATTATTTTTATAATATATTCTGAAATCAATAAATTTCAAATACCATTAACAAAATATTCTGGCTTCTTATTCTCAAACGTGTTAGTTTTTATAACTTATTCTGAGATCAGTAAATTCCAAACACAATAACAACCTAATTCAGCCGCTCGACCTCTACCTAATTATTTTTTTAAATTCATCAAATAGCAATAATATATCTTAAAACAATAGTTCTTCTAAACTAAAATAGTAATAATATGTCTTCAAGCATAGGACTTCTTTAAAATTTGAATAATAATAATAGCTGTTTACCTGTACTAAATAACTACATACAGACTCCTTGGCTCAGCAGGCAGAATAATTTTTCACTAAATTTTTATATCTTTCTATGAAAATTAGTATTAGACAGGCTAGGTTTGTTGATCAAAACCTGCTTCACGAATGGCCCAATAACTCCTTTTTGGTCCTGAAATATTTCATCTCCAAGTGTATCAAAACCCCATATGTTTCATCAAAATAGAAATCTAATTAGGTATGGAATTGTTTGATACAACCTTGCTATAAAAGATCTATTTAGTCCTTAAAAGCTTTATACCGCATTGTATTTCAGCCATCTGTATCTGTTCGTAATACAACTCATATGGATTTAAAATTATTCCATACAATCTCACCAAAGATTTTTTTAGTGCTTATGGACTTCATCTCGCCTTGTATGTCGGCCATCTACATGTGTTCGCAAAACTATTCATATAGATATAACATTATTCCATGAAATCTCACCGAAGGTTGGTTTAGTAGAAGTGTCACATTTGTGAATGAATATTAGTTTTTTTTAATTATTTCCTTTTTGTTCATACAATTTTTTGCACCAGCATCCCAAAAAACAACCCAGTCGAGTCATTTTTAGTATTCGAGTATTTTCGAGTAATTTTTAGTTTCTACTACTTTTCTGGTGGCGATGAGTTTTTTTGACGTAAGTTATAGTGCTTTAGCCTTCAGTCTTTCTCTGACAAAGTACTACTTTGTTTAGAGCTATTCTTGATGGAGTAAATTTAAATATCAATGCAGGTACTGATACGGGATATCATGAATTCGTATCGAAGATTCGTTCTTTAATGGATACTGATCCGTTGAGGTCGTATACAATAACTGGAACACCACAATGCTCATTCTCTAATGGGTTCTTTGACCAAAGCTTTTTACGTACACAAGGTAAACATTTTGACGAGATCTACGTGCAATACTACAATAATTTGTGTCATATTGGTAATAGCAGTTTTAAGGTAAATATTGTGAAATGGGTTGCAATGATGCAAGAAATTGCATCATCAAATAACAGAATTTTTCCAAAATTGTTTATTGGTTTGTTGGCTAATGAAAATGCTGGGATTCACTACAAATCACCATCTGTTATTGCCAATGTCTTTGAGGTAACTAATTTTAAACTTATACAACCGTGTTATCTTGGTTTAATTAGTAAATTATTAGCATGACGAAAAAATTATAAAGGTATTGTTACATTGCAGATGAAGTTAAGATAATAAAATCCTTGTTCTTGCCTGATTTTTTGGAGTTCAACACTATTTAGATGCGTAAATAAAAAATATCTAAAAAAAAAATTTATGTACAAATTGCATTTACTGTTGTGTCTAATTTCTTACAAAAAGTTTTTGCAGTAAGAGTTTGTTTACACTATGGTAGAAATAAAAACTTAGTACAGTATAATTTAAGTCGCTTTCAAGTATTTATTATTGTAATTACAGTTATTGTTATCATTTATAATTCATAAATTATAGCATTTTCAGCTAGGTTTTTCTCTTGGTAAGGTATAAACCGATAAAGTGGCAAGTGATAGCTTGTGGTATTTAGGTAGGAATAACAATTTTTCAAAGAAAATTTTTTAAATTCAAAATTTTATCAATAATAAGAAGTTTGTTTGAGCTTTAATTGACTTAAGCAAGGGAATAAGTTGTACCATTTTGAATAAAAAGGCCTCTCAATATTCTTTACAAGATAAATTTTGAAATGAAAAAACGTGTTTAAGTCAGTGAAAATAAACATTATTTTGGGTATGATGGCATTTGCTTAAATGATGGATTTATCAATGCGACTTGACGGAAAAGAATAAAATGATGAATTAACTTCATGGTATTGTTTAGGAGTTAAATAAAAAAGTAGAGTTTGGTGGATTTACATTGTGGGACGCTGGATGGGATGAATTAAATATTATAAATGGTCGAAAATATAGCCTTCATATTAAAGATATACTTTTGTCAAACCCTATTTCTAAAACGACGACAGAAAAAGTACATTCCATTACAACAACAACAGCAACAGCTGCTTTAACAACAAAAACTACTTCAACACCAGCAACAAAGTTATTTTCTACTAAAACACCAAATACCTCAACTCCTTCCGGTATATTTTATTTTCTATTTCTTGAGGATATTATTTCAAAATATAAAACCCTTTAGAAGCAGATACTTGTGATATTATGATATAACAGGTTTGGAAACAATTTTTGGCAACTATTCATTCATATATATATTCATTTGCGATACACAAAGAATTTCTAATTTTGAAAACTTTGTAACAGTTGCACTCTTAAAATAACCAATTTTCAAAATTTGACCTTATTTTGTAATTTGAAATTTGTCGGTAAAGCGCATAACGTATCACAATTATGAAAGGGCGATACTCTACTCGTCCGTGAGAGATGAGGTCCGTGAGGTTCTAAGCACTTAATTTAATTTTTACCAGCAATATTATAATGCTTGTTATTAAGTTTGAGCTCTTGGTAATAAAATATTTCAGTGAATTAAGAAAATTGAAATTTTTTTCTGCATAAAATCCAGTAGTAAAAAAAAGAAAAAAAGATTATATATACCGTTTTTATTTGTCTGTGCGTTTAAAAGAAAAAAAATCCAATATATATATATATATGTATATGATATAAAGCACTTTTTTGAGAGGTTAATTTGGAAATATGCTGATTATTAGATAATTGTTAATTTATAATCATAATTGTTTTTAGGCGTTGTGTCTAAACGTCTTGTCGTATTTTGGGGACAAAATGGTGGTTTTAAACCAAATGATGGTGGTGAGCAGCCTCTGCAGACATATTGTAAAAATTCCTATTTCGATACTATTGTAATTGGGTTTGTACCTGTTTTCTTTTCTACAGAAAATAAAGGTAAGCTTGCTTTTATTATGTTATATTCATCAGGGCAAAAATCCATGTTAAAATTCATATGATTAAGTCCCTGTGTATTTGAGTTGTCCAGCAAATTTTTAATATCAATTTTCATAAATCATCAAATGAGTTCTGATACATTTCTTTAGCATCAACTTTATGCAAATCTTTTTCTTTTACTTGAGGTCTTTTCTCGTCTGCACATGTTTTCTATTTCTATGTTTATGGGCACATGTTTTGGTCATATTTTTTTTATATAATCGTGGGAAGTTATTACTTGTGATGTTTTACTATTTCCATGAACACGCATTGTATAGCTTTTTGTTCTAGCTCTATGCTAGTATAGCTCTATGTTCACAGGCACATATTTTAATATTTACCTATGTTGCTTTACACATTTGGTGAACAAGACATAAATTTCCCAGATATCAACTCTTCCAGATATCAATTTTCCAGAACAGATCGTTAATAAATAAAATTTTGATATTATATTTTATTATATTTAAGAAAAATGAAATTAGATAATAATACAATAACACAGACCAATAAATAAAGCAATAAATGTACTAATATTTTAAAATAATCATATCTGCGTTTTCTCAGTAACCCATTTTCGCACTTTCGTTAAATACATCTAAAGATTCACAAAACATTTCTACCTGAAAAAATTACCACCCAGTAGGGCGATATTTAAGCAGCTTTTAAAATATATCTCTAGTTGGTATATTTCAACCTGTAGTAGTAACCTGTAGCAGGATATGATATAACAATAAATGTGCTACAATGTAAATCGTCATAAATGGTTTTAATACATAGATTTTCCTTTTGTAGATAGTTATCCAGAAATAAATTTCTCAAAGCACTGTGGTTGGCCCCAAATACCTGAATATCCAAAACTCTACCAGTGTAATGAAATTGAGACTGCTATAAAGACATGTCAGCAAAATGGTAAGGAAGTTCAAATATCGCTTGGTGGTTCCACAGCAATTGGAATGATAAAAGCATCTCAAGGTCCAGTACTAGCTGAAAGGATATGGAACATGTTTTTAGGTGGTTCCAACGCTCCAAGACCTTTTGGAACGTAAGAAATTTTTTCATAAGTTCAGTTCAATCCATGTGTTCTTCCTAAATGGTTAGCTGAAGATTTTTTTTATAATCTTTTTCACTGTGGTCATTGCTTTGGGAAAATCCAATCGTTGTTAATTAAGATTATAATGTTCAAATCTGTTGGTGTAATAAACACCCATTTCTGTGAGAAGTATCACAATTTTTCCAAGTGGGGTTAGTTATCAGAATAATATGAAAGGTCACGTTTCAGCAAGGTTTGAGATTGTAACGAGCACATTTATCATTTTATGTTACCTTGAAAGTTTCATAACTATTTCTCGTATCAACTTTTTTTTCGAGAGGGATGAGTATTTCCCCCAAGTTCCAGTGAAACTCCAAGTCGTTGGAACGGCTTAGAGGTGGTTCATGCGTTTGTCCATGCTTTGTCAGGGGTTGATCTAAGTCCATAATGACAGCGATACATCGCTTTTGGGCACATCGAATTTGGACGCTTTTTTTAAAGAACATAGATAAAACGAAATTAAAATAATATTTATTTTTACTATAATTCAGTAATATCTTTTGCAGTGGAACATTTTTCTACTTTCTTTTTCAACATTACTATTTAACCGGTTGCCGAACCTTAAACTTATTTTTACACCACATGTCGCCAACACAGCATGTAATGTATCATGTTGTACACAATTCCAATTATGTAAGAAGAAATATAAAAGAAATTATTGTATCTTGCAATCTTCTATTAAGTTGTGCGCCCGAATTATTATGTATTTTTAAATATTTTAACCTATGCAAGTTTTATCTGGAACAGTCTACTACAAGAAGTACACAACATGCTTTGATTAAGTGATGGAAAATATTGCAAACTCAATACTATTTTATTTTATTTGTACTTGAGGGATTTTAATATTAAACATGTAGTTTCTACTTTGTTTCTTTCTCAAAAATACACAATACTCAGTACAAGTGGTACAAAAATTTTATAAACTAATTCTTCGAGTACCATTTGATTTAAAGATATCAACCATTTTTTCCCATTCGTTTTCATCAAAGCGGTCAGGTCTGTTAAAACATATACGCATTAAACGATCTGTGTTCAGGTCATTCAATGATGCTCTAAGTGGAGAAACTATTAAATTCATGACTGAAAAACCT
>JAUZNK010090091.1:0-12562 GCA_035046665.1 Euphysa ruthae | reverse complement strand
GTAAGTAAGTAAGTAAGTAAGTAAGTAAGTAAGTAAGTAAGTAAGTAAGTAAGTAAGTAAGTAAGTGAGCAAGTGAGCAAGTGAGCAAGTGAGCAAGTGAGCAAGTGAGCAAGTGAGCAAGTGAGCAAGTGAGCAAGTGAGCAAGTGAGTAAGTGAGTAAGTGAGTAAGTGAGTGAGTGTGTAAGTAAGTAAGTAACTTTGAGGAATATCACAAGAGATCGTTTTTTAAGAAAATTTAAAGCCACTATTGCATATAAATTTTTTCCTGTCTGATAAATATGAGGAAAACCACTTGTTTTCAACACCTAGTACACCATAACGATCTAGTTTTTTTGCAAGAGTTATTCAATCTGTCGTGTCAAAAGCTTTTTTGAGGTCGACAAATACTCCACAAACATATTGACCATTATCGAGAGCCTCATGGATCTTTTCAGTTATACTGATAAGAGCATGTGACGTGGAGTGTTTTGCTCGAAAACCAAACCGTAATTCATTGAGGCAGTTAAATGTATTTAGGAAGCTATATAAACGAGAGTAAGTAATTTTTTCTTTAATTTTGCTAATATGAGAAAGTAATTATATTTTTAAATAATTATTGCACTCGAGTTTTGATCCTTTTTTAACAGCGCAAGAACTGGTGAAAATTTTGAAATGTCAGGAAATGCTCCATTTATAAAGAAAGGTTAAAAAGCTTCGAAAGAATAAAGAAATTTCGTTGTTAAAATCTTTTAAAACATCAACAAGTATACTGTTGCGATCTGATGCCTTCCAAACTTTAAGTCTAGAAATTATGCAAGATGCTTCAAAGCTCGACATAGGAGTAAGGAAAATATCAAAAGGGTTTGGTACCTTTATATAATTACGGATATTGGTATGCAATGAAAAACTTTTCTCTTGAAAATTTTATGCAACAGGTGTAAAAAAGTTATTAAAGTTCTCAGAGATTAAAGTAGGATCAATTACTGTAACACCATTATTTATTATACTTGTTGGAAAAGAACCATTTTTACTTTGATATTAATTAAACTCTTTAGTCCTTTCCATGTTTTACATTTGTTTTTTCAATTATGTTTTTTGCATCATCCGTAAAGCATTGTTTTTAATGGGTTTCTTTGCTCCTTTTAATCAATTTAATGATTAAATTTCGATCTATATTAACAATATTTTTTGCTCTTAAAAATTTGTCTTAAAAAGTGTTCCGTTTTTTCATCGATGTAATGATTCCTTTTGTTATCCAAGGTTTAAGCGATCGTTTAAAATTTTTTATACTTACTTTTTTTAGAGGAATGTATTCGTCTAAAATGTTAAGTTTTTTGAAAATAGGTTTTGCTTTCGGTTACATTTGGGTTTTCGAGTTTTAAAGTATTTTTCAGGTGAAATACGTTATGTCTCCTTGGTATAAAAAAATTATGAAAATCTGGATAAATAAAAAATTGAGGTAAGTGATCAGATAGATACCGATGATGTTAAATTACCTGCAAATATTTTTGATTTTTTGAGATAACATTGTTTAAAGAATTCAGAGGTTTCAATATCAGTGCTGCATTTAATAAGATCAATGCTGTATCAAACCCTGAATGGATTTATTACGTATTAAGATATTATTAGCTATGTATAAAAAAACTATCCTTTTTAACATTAGCTTTGAAACGTTCTCTATGCAACTCATTGATCCAAACACAATTTGACTTTGCATGGTCTGACTAGTATACTGTCACTTTTTGATGAAATAATTCGCAATAATCTTCCGATTGTTTTCGTAAATCAAATAGGACACTTGTAACAATACGTACAGCAGCATTGAAATAAATATTTTTCTATCATAGTGTTGTTTATATGTCAGGCACGACGTGACAATGCTTGAAGTAAATTTTTTCTGAAGAGACTTTTCAAGAAGAATGTGTGAAATGTTGAAACGTGGAATACTTTTGCTTAATCTTTCCGAACACCTTGTTGGTTTCGATCTTTGTTCGAATCTTCGATCAGTTTCCCATCGCAGAAGTTTGAACTGATTGTCACCGTTCACATAAATATTTCAACGGACATTGTTCTGGTGATTTCAAAGAAGTAACACCTTCGCTTAAGTGCGAAACCCCCTCTATTTTGATTGTTACATAATATAGCATTCTCTGATAAATTAGATATGATAAAAAAATATTAAAAAAACAAAAAAAATAAAAAAAGTGACAGGAAAAATAAGGATAAAAATGACTTTACGCCGGCTAATGTTGTGAAAACATGGTCAATTACTACTGGCACTATATTGTGTACGCGGAGCTCAAATCCAACTCTAAAATTTTTTTAAGAAAAGTTTAACGAAAAAATATAAAAAATTCTGCTCAGTTTAGAATACTTTACATAACAAAAGTAAGAATTCCCTGAAAATTTCAAAGGAAAATCGTTAACAGTCTCCAAACTATGTCGTTTGGTGTCTCAAAAACTTCAAACTGAGAAAAAAGCCAAAAAATAAAAATATCAAGAAAGACTTTATAAAAACTGCTCTAAATGTCAAACAAAAGATCTACCATCCTCCTGGTATATGCGTGTTTATTATTCATATTGTTACAACCTTCTTACCAAAAAAACACCCCTTAAAATATTTAATTTCTCATAAATAAATTCAATTTATCGTGTGAAACATACGTGGTTTTCGGTAGTCGGTCCCAGGTTTTACCAATGAACTACTCGTTGGCATTTTGTGTTTTGCCTTGTAAACAATTTTGAAGCTCTGATCCTTTAAAAACAAAACTTTAAAAACAACTTCCACGGGAAGGCCTGGGCCTGGTTTAGAGGTGTTAGTGTTTTTTGGATTATCAGTGTTAAATATACACTAACTATCGCCGCCGGTCGGACAGTGATTGGTTTTTAAAGAAGAAACATGAAAAAAAGTTGCTAATAAACCTATTTTCATTCCTGCTAAATAGCCTGAATTTTGTCTGATAGCAACACCTAAAAAGTTTTGCAGACTGTCAATTACTGCAGCTGTTAGAAGACCGCGTCCACCGAAACTTTTCTCATTCCTTTTCAAATTCCGAATACATGAAAACTTGAATACCAGAATAAGCCTCTTTAACACTGATATAAATTTAGCTTTGTGCTCCTTCGTTTCCATTCCACCAGCAGATCCTTTGTTTCCATTCCGCCAGCAGATCATTTGTAATTCAATTTACACACATGAGAGTTTCTCCACTGTGTCTACATTGTAGAGTTCGTGTTCATAAAGTTTTTCTACAAAAATCAGTCTCTGGAGGATCCGCTCATTGGTTCAGTAGGCAAAGCTTTACTGGTATCGATAGCGACAAACCAGTATTAACACTACCAACTTCTTTACCATGTCTACGTAACTCTGATAATGCATCCAAAATAGTTTCTCTATCAATCTCCATGGTAACGGCAGAAATTTTTGATGATAGCTTGTCAAAATTGTTTTTCACCATTGGCATATCCATTAGAGAAGTAAATTTCCCAATATCGGCATGTTTTTTGTTTTTGATAAAATGGGAGAATCAAAGAGAAAACAGACTTCTAGTAGAGTGTATTAAGGCAAAAGTAAGAGATTCAAAAGCAATAGATACATTAAAATTTCTTCGGCTTATCAAATCCTGAAACACTGAAAAATGTGAAACCAATGTGAAACCAAAACGTCAGCATCTGGAAAAAAGTTACAATTCAATGAAATGGAAAACAATGACACTAATGCTGATGATTTTAATTTTCTTATGAACTTTTTCAGAAGCAATAAGAATTTTAAAGTATCCTCACCACACGTGTTGTGTGGAAGGTGAGTCGTTGAAGTGTTACTCGGCTAAGTTGAGACTTTGTCAAGAATTATATGTTGTGTGTGGTAGACCAATTTGTAAATGGAAAAAACATTTTTTTTCATCACCAATATTTGAAAAACCAGCTCAAAACGATGATGACACATTCAAAAAAAGAGGAAAAGATCCACTTGATATAAATACAGGGTCAATGGAATCGAAAGCGGTATACTTAAAATGTTTATGCGCGCAATACAAAAAAACAACTTTTGATACACCACAGTTATTGGTGGTGATAGCAGCCCCTACAACACTGTTGTCATATCACTGCTCTAAACCATAAGGTGATAACTTTTCTATTAAAAATGTAGAGTAAATCGATCACGTGCAAAAGCGGTTCGGTACGTATCTGCGAAATCTAATAAACGACACAAAGGACTTTTAAGTGAAAAAGCTAGATGAAGCAGGAAGACTCGCTGAAAAAGTAATGCACATACTCTAAAATTGTTATGACATGTTATAATATGTTGATAACTTGTATGTGATGAAAAATTGGTCGCCGCTGTTCTCTTCCACTATTCGAAAGTGTTTGGAAAATGAAACGAGACATCGCCTGCGTACAAAGGATTGCTGTTTTAGGTACCAGGCTGACAAATAAAGTGGAAAATCATCTTAAAGAAAATATTATGATACCAGCAGCTATTTTTGATTTACTTGTACCGATGTTCAAAGAGATAGGCGCCGAAAGCCTTCTCGAAAAGTGTGTTCATGGTAAGACACAGAATCCAAACGAATCTTGGAATCAATTATTTGGAAGCGTTGCTCCAAAGACGTATTTGTTGAGCAAACGGCATTGGTTGTAAGGGTGTCTTCAGCAATTTTTAACTTTAACGAAGGAGAACGCTTTTTTTTTTAAATTTGTTGGAGAAATGTCGAGCGGCGCTTATTTGAAACAACACTGTGTAGAACGGGATAGTGCAATTGTAAAAAAAAATTGGAAAGACGGTGTTCTGCACTGCTAAAGTTAAGATGAAAGATATTAAGAACAACTAAAAAAAGTTTTACTGACGATAACGAAGGAATAGTGGGCTTAGCAAACGACAGTGGTGAGTTTTAACATACTTAATTTTTTTGGTTGATCGCGTTTTCCTGAAATAAACATTTTTTCCTCTGGTGGCAGGGATTTCTAAGTCCCTTTTAATGCAAATTTGGCATGTTTGTTTATTAGTTTGTTAATTACAACCTCTACTAGAATTATAAAATATTAACATTTTTAATTATATATATATTTTTAGAATTTTGTATTGCTAATTTGTGTTTTTTAGCATAGTATTAAAATATTTAAAACATGCAAAAGAAAGAAAGAAAATAATTTATTACTGTGCCATACTTTCTAATTTTTAAACTTAGTAATACTCAATAATTTGTTTGTAGGTTATGGATAACAAAAGAAAAAAGAAAAAAATTTTTTACTTACCCCCAAAAACCACTAAAATGACTCCCAAATTTTTGTTTACACCGGCCTAAGTTTCTAGAGCACATTTCATGCCAGAGGTCCGAAATCTTTACATGATGCATATATAGAGACAAACCATAAAATTAATGAAACAGAATTTTTTTTGGGTTGGCATATGATCAAAGTTCAGTGGGTATAAATTAGCCAGTTGTTCGGTCACAACCGAAATAAAAAAAAAAATATATATATATGTAAAATATTCTATTTTACAGTATTTCGCGGATTAAATGTTCCTCTGAAAACATTCACAACACAAACGTTTAACGGTTCATGAGAAATCTTGGCCGGGGTGCAAAAATAAGCAATTTGAGAAAAAGACTATTTAAGAAACATTTCAACAAAAGATCAGTCATAAAAGCAAATACACTGCAAAACCTAGTTGATAACTAGTAAATGCAATTAAATTCCACCAGTTACATACACATCACCTTCTTTTACAGAAATTTTCTTCAACGTAGAATTTTATGTCTTGTTTTTTTTTATTTCCTCCACCCGCGTTTCAGCATTTTTTATTCGCTTTTTATTTATTTTGGTTGCTCCACTCATCATATACACTCCTGGTTCAATATTTAACGCTTTGTACATCTGAATGTATGCATTTGTACCAATATTAAAGTTTGCCACTACATCATACAAACCAAATTCAAGTTGGTTTAGTGAAACAAATGTAACTTTTGGAACACGGTCTAATTGAAGCTTTCATTGGCATTTGCCATAAAAACAATTTTTTAGTTCACTGTCCTTGCAAAGGTCTTTAAATACTGGTTTAATTTTATAAACAATTGTCAGTGGGAGACCAGGTTTGTATGTTGCTGTTTATTAGCTTTGTCAGCATTGTATTTGATAGGTAGGTAGCCATGCACCATTGAACGCATGTTGTACATTTATCTGTTATTAACATTATAACCGCTCTAACACATGGTTTTGATGTGTGGAACTGATTTTGAGTAGTAACAGCTAGAATATTTTTAATGGAGGAGAGATGATAGCCCTTGTTTCATATTGTTCTCTGAATGAGAACGTACAATATTCACTCCGGACACAAAAGCGAACTAAAAACTTCTGGTAGAAATGGACATATGCATTATCCTGATATTTCGCTAAATATAGGTTAGAAAGAAGTACTAGTAAGTGTTGGAATATCATCAACTTTATGTGCAGACACAGATCATTGTCTGTTCGATTTTCTTCGAGTAATTTATTCACAGCAGGAGCAGAAACCGATCGACGTATTAAGATTTACATTTAAATTAGATTCAATATTTGTAGTGTCATTCCTGTTTATATTTATCTTACACGTCTTTCCATATAACCAGTACTTTTCTTGGCTCAACGTGATTTAAGCATTTTTCCAAAAAATATGACAACACTTATAATTATATTACGTAATATATCAAGAAGCAATCACGGATTGGATATAGCGTTTTTTAGGAGCCTCCGGCAAGGAAACAGCTTTTTTGGACCCATAAATACGCTGCTAGGAATATAAAATTTTACATGGTACATTAGAAAGAGCAATTTGAAGCACTTTTGTTCAAAATAACTCTTAAAAGTGTGGTTTTTTGGAATCTATTGGTTTGAAAATGTATAAAAATAGATTTTTGAATAAAATTAGAGAGAGGGGAGGGGTGACCGCTTAAAGTACACCAAAAATGTCAAATTTTGGTATATTTAGTGGGGCGGGGGAGTTTCATCCTTTCTCAAGGAACGCAAGCTTACATACTTTAACGGTGCAGATCCTAAACTTTATTAGCTTCTTCCCCTACTCTGTTCACTTGTGGAACTCTCTATCTTCTGATTGTTTTCTTTCGGATTACCGATCTTTTTATCCATTTCTCTTGCATTGCAAAAAGCGATAAAAAAAAAAAAAGAAGAAAAAAAAAGACAACGAAATTTCCAACATTTAAAGTAAAGGTAATTGAATTAGTTTTTGGGTCTAAAATTCACTTAATTCACCTTTCAAAACAGATTGGGCTTAGATTAAAAATTTGTGCCATATTTGCTTTAAGCAAATGAAGTAGGTAATTCTAAAAGTGGTCATGGAATTTATATGTCACATGTATGTATATACAGATTTATAAATGCGGGATGGCAAATAAGAATACCAAGTTAATAAAATGAACTCCTGGACATCGGAAATTTTTTTAATGGATATAAATTACTGGTTTCCAGGCAAATTTTTCATAAGACATCCTATCCAATGGGAGATTTTGTAGAACAGAGAAACAGCTCCCAAACGCAATCAAGCAATCAATTTTTGCTTGGACTTATTTAATGCAAGGAGAAAATTAGAAAGTATATTTTGGGTAAAAATCTAAAAAAAATTACGGACAGGTGACGAAAATAAATGAATTAAAACAAACTCTGGAAGAATGTATTTTGAAAATTATCATCTAATGAACATAAAGGTCACAAAATTCCTCCCATTTACATTATAATTTAAGTAGAAAACCATAGACTAGCTAACTATGAAAATTAGTGCATTAATTATGATATTCTAAAGTCTAATATACAAAAAAAAATATATTTTAACAATTAGTAAGACGGAAAAATACCCACTAGGCCTACGAGAAAACAATAATTCTTTTGTCCACCGCCATATTACCCTAGCGAGTTTTAACGCCTAAATTTAATTTCTTTAAAACTTTTCAATTTGGTTATCCGTAAAATTTGACCACATTACTTCACTTTATACAGTTGATAGAAGAATTATTTCCATTTAATCCTTGTTTGCGAACACTAATAACACCACCTTTCTAAAATCGTTTATTTAGGGTCAATCGCTCAAATGAAAAAGTTTGAAATACTTTAATGGGGTAAATTTGAGGGCATCTTATATCCCATTAATTAGTACTGGCTACCGACACGCACAAAAAACAAAAATCCCAAAATATTATCTTTAACCTCTAACACTTTTTGTTTTAAAATATTAGGCCTTAAGTTAAACTTAAGGGTTTTTGGTGATTGTGGTGATTATGGTTGTGCAAATGTTTCAAAAGCAGAAGTGCACAGAAGTTAAAAAGCAATCTTGAACAGAATCTCTAAACATTATCTGATAAAAGTCCCTGCAGTCATCTTGTAATTGATTTTAAATCGTTTCTATAGTTCATCAAATCAAATAATAGCAGTTAATTTGACAGTTTACAAAACAATGCATTTTCCTTTCTTCTTCTTTTTCACTTGTAGAGCTGCACGTGTCGCTGTCTCAAACACCTCCCGTACACCGTCTTTGGATTTCGCAGAGCATTCAATATAGCTAAACGCATTGATTTTCTCTGCCATATCCCGACCCTGCTCAATCTTCACTGGTTCTTGTTTCATTTTAGATAACTCATGCATTGTGTTGGAATCATTACGCAGATCTTTTTTGTTTCCCACTAAGATAATTGGAACATTTGGACAGAAATGTTTTACCTCAGGTGTCCATTTCTCTGGAATATTTTCTAAACTGTCTGGCGAATCAATCGAGAAACACATTAAAATGACATCAGTGTCAGGATAAGACAAAGGCCTTAGCCGATCGTAATCTTCTTGGCCTGCTGTATCACAAAGAGCAAGCTCAACTTGTTTGCCATCTACTTCAATATCAGCAACATAGTTTTCAAATACAGTTGGTACATAGACTTCAGGGAATTGATCTTTTGAAAACACAATCAATAAACAAGTTTTACCACATGCTCCATCTCCAACAATGACTAGCTTTTTACGGATTGCCGCCATATTTTTGTTTTTATTCTAAATAAATTTAATATAATTATTTATTTGACATCAAAAGCAGATTTCTGAGTAAACAAAATGAAAACCCTACCCATCGAGGGACCACAATGAAAATAAGACTTTTGTTGTGCTTATCTCTGCTATCAATACAGGTCCCGTTTTTTACAATATTGAATTATATTTAAATTTTTAACATTTATTTTGTATTTTTATTGATAGGGAATAAATACTTAATAACTTACTTGCAATTTTTGCCAAATCGTATTCTTTTAGTTCCACACTTTTAAGAAATTTTTAAAAATTATACAATTACCCATTTTCTAAAAAAAAATTTGGTATTCCGATATTTTATAAGATTCCTACAGAAATTTGTTATTCTTGTAACTTTATTTTGAGTTCTTTTGTTTCATAATGTTACTCCTGTTTCAAAAATATTTTTAACTGGAAGTTGGTAAAAATTGGGACTTCCATTGAAAAAAAAATATTAATAAGTGACTAGAATTATTTATTTATTACTATTTACTGTTAAAGCGAAAACAATTTTCTAAATACTTTTACAGAAAATCCTGTAAAAAATTTGACTCTGAGAAATTAAAAAAAAAAAAAAAAATAATTTATTGATTTTTTGAAAGTTTGACTTGAAAATAAATTTATCATTTTAAGAGGATCATTTCAAAATTTTATTATTTGAAAGAGTTAGATGTTGCATTAACATAACATTTCCACCTTGATTGGCTGGAGAGAAAATAAAGCAACAGAAACATACCTTTTCTCACCCAACATTAAGCCATTCTTTTTAACAGAGTACCAGATTACAAAAAATTTAACAAAATGTTTTGGTCACATGATTTAAAATAGTGGAAAAGAAAAAACTCAAAAAAAAAAAAAAAAAACTATTGGTGTGTAGTGTACACAATAATACTAAAGTAAAAACTAATAGCAACATTTCCATCAATTTTCGAACAGTTTAGAATTTGAACATCGGCCTTTTTAAATGGCAGAATAAGCACAAAAAGGCACTTTAAGAAACTTAAGAGATTTAGACCAGAAATGATTAGCAAAATACAAAATAACGCATCTCCTTAACTCAGCCCCTATTTTGATTTTGACAGTGGTGATTACTTTTGGGTGCCACCTATTTGGGTGGCCAAACAATATAATTTAAATTTTTTTCTTCATGTTGCCACTCAACACTGGTAATCCTGAAAACATTGAAATCTTTATCTTTCCAAAACATAAAATACTGTATGTAGGCTGGTGGCGTGCTAAATTTAATCCATTTCATTTCCGAAAATTTTTTAAGTGGAAACAACTGCAAGAATTCTGATAAGCAAAATATTTCAGAAAATAATTTCACCTATCATTTTTAGACGATTCCAGTAATGATTCGTATTTGTTTTTCTTTTCTTAATCGTGGACATTTCTTGAAAACATTAACTATTATGTGATACATAATTTAAGAAACTTGCTTGAATTACATTATACTTATTTGATATCTTTTCTTGTAACCAGAACGTTATTTTTAAAGTGTGCTTTTGCGAGATATTTAGATTTATATGTCGCATATGGGATACAAGATTTTTTTTATGTAATAACATTTAAACATCTCGAGTTTAAAAACAAATTATAAAAAATGAGCCAACTTTTGTTAAAGGGGCACATTGCAATGTTGTATCTAAAAAAATATATATATATATATAAAAAAAAAATATATATATATATATATATATATAAATATATATATATATAAAATTAACACCATTTATTAATGAAATAAACCAGCTTCATTTCTGCATAGCTTCAATTATGTTATGTGTATGAGACAATTATGTTAAACGCTTATCTTTTCGATTTTAAACGAACGCCTCATAAAAACTAAAATCTATGATATCTAAGAACGAATTTTTTGGATTTTTTTTCAATTCCAGAAGCAATAAGTCCCATGAGTTTAGGGCCAATGTGGTATAATCAGCACGTTGCCTCATTTTTAAATGTGTCTTCTACAACCAGCTACTTCTACAACCTTAATTTCTCTAAGTTTGATTCGTTTTTGTATTTAACCTTCTGACATTCCATACTTCCTGGCTGTCTCGTATCTTGAATTTCTAGCCTCCACTTAGAAGTGGCAAGCTTTGCTAGAATCTAGCAAAGCGTGCTCCATTTCCTGTTCATTTTAAATTTTGGCTGTTAGTTTTTTTACTCCTAAATAATTGAGTATGCCAGAAAAATCTGAACTAGTCTTTTCTTTGATAAAAAAATGTTCTTTTTACAAAAGTGAAACTTTAAAACTTCAGAAGTTGAAGTGAAGTTATTTTGAAACATGTTTTTATATTATAGAAAATTTCAATTGAATTTTGTTAAATATTTTCATTACTAAATCGAAATTTAACTTTATTTTTCAATTAGCACGAGCTGGAAGTAGGAAGGTATATAAATGTTTGTACCAAAAAGGGTGTAGCGATTTAGTCCAAGAATTTTATCAAGCTCTGCATCTATGAAATTTGTGGCGTAATATTTAAAACAGCTAGTATCTAAATATAAAAAAAGACGCATTATCTCAAAGCTCTATCCACAGGTTTAACTGTGGTCTAACACATCTTTTTTTTTAAATCCTTAAGAAATATGTATAGCGGAATTTGTTAATTTTAGTATGTGGAAACATTTGCATAAACATAATCACAGGTTTCTTAGTAGCACTTGACTTGCATTTATTTTTTTTATCAAAGCCCACAAAAAAAAAATTTTTTTTTTTTCTACCTAAATAAAAAACTCATGTTATGCTGTGATACCTAAATCTTTATGTCGTGTGTGCCTATATATCGTTGAATGGTTGTAAAAATATTGTAGTTCAGGTGATTTCGTGAAAGAACACATAATTTTTTTTGTATTTCATTTTCTTTAACAGAGTGAATCTCATACGTGATCTTCCAGCTATTATAAATAAAATATTTGCCAAAATAATGAGTAAATAATTTACAGTATATACTAAAGCATAAATTTTATACCAAAAAATTATTGATTGTGAAGCCATTGCAATCAACGCAGTTTTTAACGCCTATGAACTGCTAGAGAAGAACTTTTATAACACAGAGAAGAAATATTAAAGCAAGACCACAATTATTAAAAATAAAATGAAGTCCAATGTCCTTTTTCAGATACACCTACCGTACCGTAACAATATCAATTTTAGGCTTTATTAATTAAGGGCCAATTATCAAGAATCCAATCATCAAGAATTTTTATTGGATACCCTCAAATACAAAGCCACTTAAGGAAAACATAATGCAAAATAACATTTTAAACACAAATCAAAATTATAAAAATGGTTCCGTTTAGCACTTTCGATTTACAGATCGGCTCCCATCCTCCCCAAATAAACACACGCTCCGTCGTAACTACTATAAAAAAACAATGTAAATTTAAATTGAAATTATATGCTTAAATACTGTAAAATCAAATTTATAAAACCAAAAAGAAAAAAATTATAATTTAACAATATCTTATGATAAAATTAAGATTTAAAACATTTTTGGTCAAAGAAATAAACGTCATTATTTAAAATAAAAGTATC
>JAUZNK010090080.1:0-12562 GCA_035046665.1 Euphysa ruthae | reverse complement strand
AAAATAGTAATGTACATAGTAAATATTTACAAAATGACGATATAAACATTGATGTTAATAACAAACAAAAAATATCACAGAAAAATCTTTACAGGAAGTAAAAAACGATGTGTGTTAGGAAGAACCTATCAATCGTTCCTTAGACCCCATTTGTAAGTATAAAGAAAAATGTTATATATTTGAGAAATAGATTATTAAAAAAAAAAAAAAAAAAAAAAATTTCAAACTACTTTTATGCAAAATTATTATTGCACCCTTTAATCTCTTTATTGTTATCTATGACAATTTCCAATTTCTCCCCATTTCTTCCTCATTACTAGAGTGATTTGGAACGTTCTAGAATTGAATACAAGCAAAAAACTTTTTCGAAGGTTTCCAGTTTGCAAAATGATAGACTAATTTTTCTGTGATTTTTATGATTCATATATTTCCTATTCCTTTTTCATTAATTTTTTTTGTATCTTTATGTGCCCTGATTTTTCTCTTTGAAAGAGTGTATTCTTGTCCCGCATTTTCTTTATTAGATTTCCACGTCTTGTTGCACTGCAGTTGTAGCTCTTGGTGGTTCTGGAGTATTCAATTGATTCTTCTTTTTGATTTCAGTGTCGTTTTAATGATCTGTTGTGATTACTATCTTCTTTTACGTAGTTTATGTTAGCCTTTTTTTCCCTCTTGTCTTTTTTTAGTTGCCTTTACTGGAGATAAATCGTTTATTTGATTTTTTCTATCTTCATGTTTATTTGAGCAAATTGCTTTTGTCTTTCTATATTTTAAGCTTTTTTTTGTCATTATTTGTTGTGGAAATTGTTTGAGCGAGAATTATGGCTGGCTTTTTCCATTTTTGTATTCCTCTCTTAAGTGGTGGAGTTTGTATTTCGCACTTATCTTTATGTTCATCTGGTTTTTTACGATTAGTGTAATATATTTTTTTGACCACTGGATTAAATTAGTTGGTGTCATTTTGGGTAAACAAATTTTTTAGGATCGCGTCTTTGACGGAAAATTTTGTTTTTGTTTTGAAGTTCTGGAGCTATATTTTTAGGAATTTTATAGTCTTTGCTATTTTATTCCCAAGCCAGGTAGCATTTTTACGATCTTGTTTCTTCAGTTTTATCATTTTAATGGTTTTTGGCTTTAGTTTTATTTTTGATTGCTAGAATTTGTTAATTTTTGTATTTTTATGCATCCTTATTTTGTGATATGGAGTTTGCCTGCTCATCACTTTCTTATTTTCTTTTTGCTACTTCCTATATTCGGAATTTCCATTTGATTCGCTTATGATTTCTTGATTTTGATAACAAAGGTTTTGAGTGAAACTTTTTATTAATTTTCTTTATTTTGCTCTTTTGATCTGATCCTTGAAGTTTATCTTGTTTATCGTTCTATTCAGTGAACTTGGTTAGGTACTTGTTATAGCTTTTTTTATTCTCAATATCTAATGATTATTGTTTATTCGTAGATTATATCCAAAGTTTGTGAAGTATCTATGATAACATTTTTTTTTGTCTTTCTCATTAAGTAGGTTAATTTTTTAGAGCTAGCGAGCTAAAAAACAGATCATTTCAATGCAGAAAAAATGAATTGACATAAAATTGACATGATTACATCATTGGCAACCGTTATTACGTCATTAATAACAAAGGGTTTGTCGTTTTAGACAATTTTGTTGGAAGTTTTTTTTGGAAACTTTCAAAAAGTTTTTAAAAATACTATAAAACATATGCAAATCTACTATAAGCCTATAATATCGCTATGCATTGTATACAAAAAGACTGGGCTGGACTAATAGAGGTTTAGTGCCTCAAGCAGTGTTTGCGATATTTCCAATTTTTAAACTCGACTTTTATTTGTTTGCCAAAGTTTTATGTGCCTGGAAATGAGTTGGTAGAGTAACTATTTGGTCAATTTGTTAAAATTACAGTAAACCTATTGTTATTTGCTATGTTAGGAGAACATAGTTCTTGATCAGAAAAAACGTTATTTCCAGTAAAATTTTCTGTGATTTTTCTAATATAATTAATTGAAACAATCAAAAAGTTCCATTGGACCTACTGTTACTACTCATTGCATCGGGCACAAAGTTCCATTGGACCTATTGTTACTCATTACATCGGGCACAAGAAAGCATCAAGTGTTTTTTGCAAAATATTTTTTTTGCAAACATATTTTTTGCATTGCTCCTACCATTGTGATCGGACAATAACCATCGAGAGGCATGTATTGATGTGTACAATCTGTGAATTGATGTGTTAAAATCCTGCAGAGGGACGACCCATTTAGTCTTTTCAATTATATCCTTTACATAGTTACTTGTTCCTTAGATATAATATTCAGAGAGCTCACCTTTTGATTTGCCTGCATACACATATGTACAATTTAGGTAATCCAGCAGAAATTTAGTGACTTGGTTAATAGGCCATATTTCCCTAGATTTTCAGGGTTATACTGTCTAAAAGCTATTTGATGTTGCATTGGATATAAGGTCTCGTCTATCGACAAGTACCTGTTACCAATATTTCCATGCAACTTCCGCTGAAAAGTTCTAATACCTCATCAAATGAAATTATTTATATTAGAAAAACAAGTCTATTGAGACTCAGTGATGTTCCAAATTTTGGAAGACATTTCTCCTCTGAAAATAAATGTTGTAGCCTGATTCCATGTAGATTATATTGTCCACGGTATACATCGAACCAATTAGGGCTAACACTTCTTTAGTTGTCGTTTTCAAAAATGCATTTTTATCATTGCGTACACGTTCTGGAAACTTAGTAAGATACCCTTCAATGCTTTTTACTTCTGTTATCTAAAATAACATCAATAATGCTATCAGATATAAATAATTCCATGATTCCCATTCAGTATTACATTCTTTGACATTTCCTCTAACTTCACAGTCTGCTTTTTTGTCACATCTTGGTCTTCTGCTCTGTGGTGTTAGTTTTATATTTTTATGACGAAGAATCTCCTCTCTAATGTTACTATCAGGGTCTTTCAATTTTCCTTGATGTTCTACTTTTTGTTGATATGGTAAAATAGGGTTGTAATTATCGATACTCATAATTTCTTCTATATCGTTAATTGTTTTTTATAACGCGGTGTTGGTTCTGCATTACTTCCGTCTTTTTAAATGTTTGAATTTACTTCAACCAATTCCTCACCATGACTAAAATCACTTAGCTCTTCATCACAATTTTCGATTAAATTATTTACTTCTTGAGTAGTTTCTGCTGCTGTAAATGATTTTTTCTCGACATTTTAGTTTGAATGAATACAGCTAATAAATATAAGAGCCTTAGCAATGATCAATAAAACTGAAAATGACATGGCTTAGTTCTGTTTTATATATCATTAGCAGATATTAATTCAAAGGTACAAGCCATTACTTCACAAAAAATTTTAAGGAAATATTGAAGTAAATATTCATTTTACCATATGTGTAAAAAGGTAGAAAGGTGATTATTATTTCTATTGCCAAAAAGTACAGAAAGTGTCATCGAGCTGACTGAAAATGTTTGGTAGGTTATTTAAAGTAATTTATATTATTTATTTATATTATTTATGTTATATATATATATATAATTATTAAACATGTAAGATAACATCTGCCAAAAATAAAAAAAACTTTGAAGAAGTTTACTGTGTGATTACAGGTTTGATATTACAAGATTTGCTTTTTAATTGTGTTACAAAAATTTTAAAAATCTGCTCTGTAAGATTTATATTCTGCTCTGCCGAATATATATTTTGTTCTGTGAATTAAAAAATCTGATCCTCATTGTATCACAACATCTCATTTTCTACTTGGTATTTATATAATTAAAACTTTTCAATCCAAAATATCAACAAAATATACATGTTTTTTCCCAAAAATTACTTCATGTTGAGAACTGGTTTACCCCGGAAAATTGTTGCAAAATTATAAAAATTTTTTTGACAGTCTTTAATAAATGTTAGGAGAAATCACAAAATTACATGATCGTACCATAAATACAAAAAAAAAAAAGAAAAATGTTAATAGGGCTAAACAAATAAAGAACAAGCTTTATATCCAGATCGTAAAGTTTGGATAGTGTGTTGTTGATTAAAGGTTTTTGTCAAGGAAATCATCAGAAATAGCTGATTTTTTAAAATTTGCACACTAGAATTTTCTTAAAAAGAATGAGATAAAGCAAGAATAGAAAAATATTAAAATTATGAGTTTTTACTTAAAACATCATATCAATTACGATGTGTACTCAATATTTCATCAAATATTGGAATTTCTATTTTCATAAAAGAAGATAATGATATTCCCAGCAATGATTGTTTATAAATAGCCAAAAGTAATATGTTAAAATGACCTTCATCACTGAAAATAGTTGTAAAACAATTATTTAAAGGAAAAGTTACACGCTCAACCCTGTAGTGGGAGTGGGAAATTTCCAACTCAAACAAAATGATTTATAGTAAAATAATCAGTTTGTAATTAAGTATGTGTGTCATCAATAATGGTAAAAATACTTTGGTAAAAAAATTTTCTCAGACTCTCAGAAATAAATGAGTTTGTTATGGTCATTTCTTTATCAGTGCTATAATATATGTATAAGTAGAGAAAGGTTGTTTCAAAGCCGTCTTTAAAGAAAATATAAATAAAGAAAATATTATGAAGGTGTACGTCAACAAGAATTAATGTAAATGTACTGGGGAAAACAGTTTGGATTAGAATTAAATATAAGCAAACAATGAGAAAAAAAAGGAAATTACAATAAAATTAAGGTAAACTGAGAGTTATGCATCATATTGATAACGTTATAAAATATGTTAAAGATATTAGGAAAGATTGTAGGCTTAAAAGTCAACCGAAGTGCTCTCCCTCCATATGTACGGTTTCATTATACCTTTTTTGTAAACGAAACTCTTGAATTAATTTTCCACTCGTTAGAGGAAAATATTTTCATTCGCCTTTATCAAATTACCAATGAAAATTTCATGTTTTTTTTTGCACAGAAAAAAAAAAGAAGCTTAGTCACGCACTAAAACACTTTATAAAGTCTTAAGAAAGTCATCTAAAAATGCATATAATGGCTATAGAATCATAGTAAAATTAAGGGGAATGTGGTAAAAAGACATGAAACTTCCATATTCTTTAAAGTGATTTAACAGAAAAAATTTTTTTTTGCCATACTCCCAAAATTTCTTGAGATAAATATGTCAAGTTGTCCCAATAATGATATTTTTTTATTGGATTACGAAATTTTTATGTAGTTTTTGAAAAATCCTGGGTAAACCTCAAATTACAGAAAAAAAAAGCGAAAAAACGATGAAAAAGTCTAAACATCATGTCTATAGATAAGCTTTTTATTACATAATTAAATTTTACACAAGTATTCTCATACATATTACCTAGTTCGTGAACTAAAATTCAATGCAAGAGTAGAAAGTTATTATTTTACTTTTAATTTACATTTACGTGCATCATATATAAATATTATATTTAGATAACTTTAGGTGTCACTCCTTTGATCAGGATTCTTTTGAGTAAATCCTGTTTGTATCATTACTCCCATTACTTACTACTACTAAGGAGTAGAGTGAGAAAGAATCATGAAATTTGAGGAATAACAATGTGATTATGCTTCATATGCCTTGATTTAAGTTGATTCTTTAGAGCTAAATTAATGCTACAAATACAGAAAGTTTCAACACCAAATTTTGGATCTGGATAGTGGATCTGAAAATATCATTATAACCGTTAAGTAAATTTGTGGAAATTTTGGACCTGGATAGTGAATCTAAAGATATCAGTATAACCGTTAAGTAAATTTGGGGAAATTATTAAATAAAGAAAATAAAAAAAAAAAGAGTGAAATTGTCTAAAAACTTCCAGGTGCTTATGATATTTCAGTTCCAAGTTCTTGCTCTTTATCAATCCAACCTTTCTTGGTGCCCCTTATTTTTATTCTCTTTTTTTTTTAACCCCTTTCTCTTTCATCTTTTCTTGTAGAGCCGATTACCGTCTTGGCACCAAGTGCAAGATAGGTGACTGAAAGCACGTTTTAAACCAGATTTTCTTTCATTAAAGCTGAGTAAAGCAGAATTTACTCCCATTTCTAGAATATCAATCCTTTTATTACAGTTCTGCGTTTCGTCGTGGAGACACTTCCTCAATAATTCGTCCTTACTCAGATTGTCAAAATCTTTCAGGATATAATATCATGTATCCGTCCAAGAATATTTACTTGGGGTATGTAGCTACTATTTCCCTGGTCTCCTTCAGAATGTTTCCATTTAAACCATAGTTATGAGAAATTAAAGAAATAAGCTTATTTACTTTATAAAAGTACATCAACTTTCTTTCTTGTAAGCTTAGATAAAATCAGGAACATATATAACCATATTTGGAGAAGGGAATAACTCAAAGAGAAATTTTCAATAAAAACTGGGGTTAAAGTGTTATATCAAGTCTTTGTAATGTATGGAAAGTACAAACTAGTTACTATTTTAAAATAATGTTAAAAATAAAATAGTTTACTCTCTTTAGGTAAAAAAGAAATAGATAAATAGTCGTCATGTTGAAAAAGTTTATACTAATTGGTTTAATTACATTAAAAAGTATGAGCGGAAAACACAACGATGAAATGAGTGAGTAATGTAATTGTAATTCATATTTTTTTTTATTCCTTAGCTGAACCTTGGTTTTAAATTATGACCAATTAGCGATGTTTCGAACTGCCCTTCACGTAAAAGACGTATTTAAAAAATCAAGCTGTACTATTTCAAAAACTGCAGTTTTTACTTGATATATGTTTTTCTTGATTTATAGCAAACCCATGTTTCAAATGCAATATCATGTCTAAAGAAACAAACCTGTGTGGATACACATCAGCAGAAAATAGTTTCAATGAGACGTTATTCTGTAGAAAACAATGTGGAGTTTGTTTACCAGAGGCAGTAAAGAAACCTCGAACGTGGTCAGGTAAATAATTTTGTTTTTTTTTTCCCGCAAGCAATTTGGCTGAATTATATTAAATAATATTAAAATTAAAAGCATGAAGAATTTCCAAAAAAAAATTCTTTGTGGAGAAGACTTCACAACAAATTCAAGACGCTGCACTACAAACTATAATCTTGGACATATCATATGAGCCTTTTATCAAATTTTAGCACAAATTCACACTTGACGCATGGTGCAGAAGTGATTTTCTAGACCAAAATCGCAAAAATTATGACAATCCCAAATTAGTACAGACTTGTAACTTTCATCCCTTAAATCTAGCAGAGAAAAAATTTTTGTTAAAAATGTTCTATAAGTCTATTAACCAAAAGGTAAACCTAAAGTTGAGTGTACCAAGGGCAGTGTATCCATATTTTTAACTGCTTGTGGTATTTTTTTCATTTATTAAGGTGTCATAATATTTTGTCCATGATGGTAGCTACTACTCTGTGTTTGAAAATGGTTTGTTTGCTATGAAAGAAACTTATTATTTAGATTGTTACGATCATACTTCTGATTGTTCAGAATTTAAACGTCTTGGATACTGTCAAAGATATACAAGATGGATGAAACATTTGTGCGTGTATTCTTGCGGCTTTTGTCCTGGTAATTTTGCACTTGATAATCTGTACATTGTAATTTAATTTTTTTTATTTCTTTAATACCTTATGGTTAACTTTGGAAAAGCTATTGAGCATATTATAAAGTTTAGTTAGGTACTTAAACATGAAACGGCATAACACTATAGAAACCCACATAAAACTATATGGCAAATCACAGGAAAAGCAAGAAATCAGACCTAATAATTTCCTATAGTGTCGTTTGATTTCATGTTTTAGTAACTACGATTATAGTTTATTTAAATCTCAGACTTTCGTTTTGAAAACAAATTGCTAATCAAACGTGGTTGTTGCAACGGTTCACTAGTAATTTTCAGAATAAGCGTTTAAAATTTATACGTTTTGTTAATCATCTAAACCAGGTTAGTTCTTTAGCAGACTTTCATTGCGCTGAATTTTTAATTAATTCTTTGTTATGATTGTACAAAAATTTCCCCCAGAAAATTAACTCTAGAATATTGCCAATAGAATATTTCCCCCGGAAGAAAACTGCCCACCCGTAAATTGCTCGCAATAAATTGCTTCCTAGGTAATCGCCCCCAATCGCATTTAATTTTTTTAAACTTGAAGTTGTAATATATACTGTAAAAACTACACTTCAACTTAAGGCGCATTTATTTAATTTTATTATATCAACCATTATTAAGTCAGCCGATGTGTGGAACAGCAAATTCTTAAACTATTAGAATCATTTAGATCAGCGAGACTATTTTCAGAAATGCTCCTTGACATGAGGGGATTTTTTAAATAAGCTATAGTAGAGCTTCGGATCGGTATATATTTTGATAAAGGTATCTTCAGATAATTAAGAGATAAAACGCATGTCCTGATGATAGGAGGGGCATAACTCCTGAAACGTCGCTCAATAAATATTATAACTCATGACATGCGTTTTATCTCTTAATTATTAATGCCTGAGTTGACAAACACAAATATTTTTAAAAGTATCTTCAGATCTTTAGATCTTAGTACCAGAGAAGGTTTTAATGATATCTTCTTTAGACTAGCTTATTTTCAGATCAGTGAATATTTTTTTTTAATATTTAAATTCACTATATCATTATATGCGTAATTTTCATTACTATCAGTATCTGTTCTCAGTAAATAAAAAATCTTATAAAAATATTTATTTCAATATATACTTGTTATCAGACTTCTACTCATTAGTAGAATTGTTAGCATTGTAACTATGGCGTATTAGTTTAACTTTAGCTATGCATTTGTACAATAATATTTTTTTACTGTTTGCTTAGCATGTGAAGATCATAACGATGGCTGCGAGGCATGGGAAGCAGAAGGGCTTTGTAGTAAAATGCCAAAATACATGTCAAATGCATGCAAAAAAAGCTGTGGGATATGTGGTATGTGTCATTTATTTAAAATTAGCTCCTGATTTTTCTAGATATCCAATAAAAAATTTTTGCGCCTATTTTTTCATTAACTTGAAAACAGAAATTCCACCTGCACTGAATTGATAAAGTTTAAATCTATCTCAAGTTATGTTCTGATAATACAGATTGTGGGTCAATGGCAACAACCTTTATGGTACCCTTTTTTATAAGTTTAAGTTTTCGCTACTTTCTTACGGTGACTTGTACTAAATCTTAATGTTTGATAAATGCATTTTGACTTTAGTTTTCGTAAATTCTATGTTCTGACTCGTATAATTAATTTATTCCGGTTATGCGTATATAAATACACACATTTACAGTCTCAGTTCTGGTCTGCGTTTTGTACAAAATAGACCGTATAAACTACAAATTTCGACCAAAACAAAAAAATTGTGTTAGGCTTTTAAGCGAAAGCACAACGATAAACATGGCTTCAAATACAGAACCATTACCTATATTAGCTTTACTTGATTTCAAGATATTGAGTAATGTAGCTCTAAAATCTTTCCTTTCCCTGCGAAAGAATAATATTAATGGATCTTTTGACATTAGTTGCTCGGAAATATATATGTTCTTAAATATATATATTTTTTTTTTTTACTGTTTTTGTTAAAAAAAAAAAAAAAAGTATTTTTATAAAAACATGTGTTTAATGAATGGGTTCATGTATCAGCTAAGCTATACTAAAGAAATAAGTTTTGAAATCTCTTTCGTATTTTTTAATAAATTAAATTATTTTAATGTCAGGCCAGGTTCGATTCCCTGCCCGGGATAATTTTATTTGGAGCGATTCTAGAATACCCCGCCACTTTTATATATATACTTATTTTTACGCCGTGTGCAGTATAACCCTACCTTAAACCTATGTCACTGGATGTAGGCTAATAGTATAAACGTACCCTAAACCTATGTCACTGGATGTAAGAATAAAAAGCATATATAAATTATATATATAAAAAAAGTGAATTTAGCTTTTTAAATTTTGATCAAGAGTGTTGATTATGTACTGCTTAAGCGTTCGATCAAAGTTTTAAATTTCAAAATCACTTATTTCGACTGTCTAATCAATCGAACAACAAAATATTAATAATAACTTGATTTTGTTTTAGCTATTTTGTAAGCAATTATGAAGACTCTGTGTGCTTCTGTGATTTATTTGTACTCAACAAAAGCTTCAAACAATTGCCTGCATAGTCACATGTAACTAAGGGGGAATATGTGATATAAACATTTCCAAGATTACTAGCTAGGTATTTTTTCCCAAATCTTGAATTTTATTCAACTAGTTAGTATGTGTTTCTAGGTATTGCAGCATTTTTGGTTTTTTCCCAGCTATTTATATGACGCTTGGTAAATGTACATCTTTGAATAGCAAATGTATAAATCTTAGCAACTATTGTAAATAACATTTTAGATCGTTTTTTAATCTGTTTTCTAATATTTACATTTGTTGCCTAATAAATTGTTTTGTTTTGGTCGGAAAAGTGCCTTGCGGGTGAATATTTTTTGGAAAAGATCTGAGACTGTAAATGCGTATATTATGACTTTATGGAGGACAAAACGCGTATAACTTAAAAAAAAAATAACAACAAATCATACTAAAGATACCATGGCTACCGGAAGCTTACATTCTGTTAAACTTGATTTGAAAAGAAAACATATAAACCTTTGGCTTCTATAACCTATAAGACGCTGACATTAAAGTGTTTCATAACGACTTTCTTTTTAAAGAGATAAGTGGATTTATACAGCAGGTTAAAATACATAATATGCTGTTGTTTATGATCTTTTTGTTTTACAGTTTTAACACATCGTAACAATAGACATGCCATCATTGTGGACCTTGAACAATGGAGATTTTTGTAGATTTAGAGTCACCCGAAGGGCCATCATGTCGAGGGTTCTCCTGAATATAGTCGAGTCCAGATATCCCTAAAATACATTTCAAAATAAAAACAAAATCGCGTAAAGAAGCATGAAAAAAGAAAAACATTTTAATTACATAGAGTACAAAACATGTTAGCCAAGAAATAAGAACCCCAAAATTTTCTGTTTCCACTTTCAGTTCACTTTTTATAACGCACATATCGTTTTTACTTTTCATCAACGTTGCCCTTTCTTGTTGTCAAAATTATGATGTTTCAGGAAGTTTTTCCTTCTCAAATTTAGAAGTTGCATTGATGATTTCGCTGCTCATCTCTTGGATGTTACCACAGCAAGAAATTACTACTTTGAAAGTTAGAGCAGCAAAGTGAAATTTTGATTTTTGGTGCGCGATGAAACTTTCAGATGCTTTTTTTAATTACGAGAGCCAGTAGGGACGCATGTTCTTTGTTTTTCTCCATTTCAAGGTTTTCTAAGTGTTTTTTAACAAATAAAGCATGTTAACACAATCAGTAACTTCATCGTTAACAACCAGTTGTATTCAGTAAACCATCGAGATTGACAAGAACGATTTTGCTACCCGAAAGTAGTTTTTGAAACTCGAAATATCTTTAAGGCTGGTGCGAATTTTCAGCAAGCGTTGTAGTTTCTTTATGATTGAAAAAGGTTCTAATATTGATTTTGTCAGAACGCTTGAAAGCATCGTAAAACATCTGAAAAATCGTTGTCATGATCAATTGATATGTTTGCAAGCTAGGTAGAGATGTGGCATCTTGGTTATTTTATTTTCCTCGTCTTCTGTTTTGTAGCGAATCTATGCAAATCTATATTTAGACCTTACTTGGCAACAACCTGTTAGGGCGTTTTTTAGTCATAATCCAGTAAAGTTAGTTAAGTAAATATTTTGATTTCAAGTGTGAAAAACGGGTAGGAAGGTTTGGAGCCATTAAATAAATTATAATGTCATTTACAAAAAAAAAAAAAACAAATAAAAAAATTTATTTTTATTTATATAATTTCAGTATATGCAATGAAACAGTAAGTCAGATGATTATTATTTGTAAACTAATAACGAAATGGGTTGAGAGAATAGGGGTGGGGGGAGGTGGGTAATTTAATTTACCATCTTCTTCCTTAAAGAAATTCTAAAGACGTTTAGGTGCTTCCATACCTATGATTTAGGTATGGAAGTCTCCAATATTTTTTTATCTGAAATTTACTTATTGGGGGATTTTTTAGGCAATCAATAAGAGGAAGGACTTTTGATTGACCGTATTTTTCTTCGAAGGTAATCTTACTCTGAAAAGACAACAACATATGCGGACCGCTTATCTATGGCTGAGCTATGTTGTCTTTTATGTCATTGTATGAGTCAGCAATAAAGCTCAAAACCGTTATTCTAAATATATTTTCTTTTGCGAACAGTGGACTTTGAGTGGATTGGAAAAATAAACTGACTAAAAATTTAATTTAAAATCTGCAAGAGAAAAAAAAAAATCAGTTTTTCTATTTCTTCAATCAAATATATCAAATTTCTGAAATTAAATATGCCTTGTTTTTTCAAATATTTTTTCAAATCTCAGCGCTTTGAAGTGTTAATTAATTAATCTTCATAAGAAATTTCAAATAAGATATTAAATATCCGTCAAAGTAAATTATTAAGGCTTATTTGGCTAGAATCATAAACATAT
>JAUZNK010090069.1:0-12562 GCA_035046665.1 Euphysa ruthae | reverse complement strand
CCCACCACAAAAAAAAAAAAAAAAAAAAAAAAAAAAAAAAAAAAAAAAAAAAAAAAATCACATTTTTCAATTAAAATTTTCTTCTAGTTGAAGTTTTCAGTAAAAACATTAAACAGCAAAGATAAGCAAGATATATTGTAACTTCACAACAAAATTAACAGATAGCGTAACAGGTTACTTCTGCAATTATTTTACCTTTTTTTCATTGATAAAACAAATAGCCATTTCTAAATTATTTCATAATAAACATCCCTCAATACGACATGGTTAAAGAATGTAACTATTATAGCATCTATTTAAATATAAAAACAGGAAAAATCTAGAGGGTATATTTGATGTCAGTGAATATCTCGCATCTACTGAAAATTCTGAAAAAATCAAAATGGAGCATACAGGTATAAAGATTGAGATTGAGGAAAGATTTTTCGAAACGTCGTGCATGCTGAAAGAAAAAAAAATCATTTTTGGGTCCCAGTACTAAAAAACAAAGGTTTTGAACAAAAATCAATTTATGACAACTGATGCCCTATCCTTTAAACTCTATACAAAAATAAAGAAAAAAAGTAATAAACAGATTCATATTTGCGTCCAGTACTAAAATGCAAGTTTACCAGACAGCCATTCGGGCCAAAAAATCACCACTATGGTCTTATAACATCATATAAAAAAAAAGTTTCTAAGTAAAATTCAAAAACTCTGTTATACGGCTTAAATTGACCACATTTGGTCGTATTCAATATATTGTTATCTTTCTTAATTTGAGTTGCTATAAACTCAAATCTTTAATAAAAAAAAAAAAAAAAAATGAACAGTTAAAAGGAAAAAGTGTTTTGAACGAACCTTACAAGCTATGAAAATAGACCTTTAATCATTTTTTTTTTGTCACAAGCTATTATAAGCTTAATGTTTTAACTTTGATTTCGATTAATATCTTTAAGCCTTTGAAATATTTTAGCACCGGGACATTGCATGAATGATTGATATTTCTTTGGCTGCTTATTAATCAAAAATTTCAAATATTTTGGTTGACTTGAATTCTAATTGCTAAAGACAGCAAGAAAATAAATATTAAGTTATTGGCTTTGTATTTATAAATGGGCCAG
Organism: Euphysa ruthae; assembly: GCA_035046665.1. Classification (NCBI taxonomy): domain Eukaryota; kingdom Metazoa; phylum Cnidaria; class Hydrozoa; order Anthoathecata; family Corymorphidae; genus Euphysa; species Euphysa ruthae. The sequence continues at coordinate 11,459 of JAUZNK010090069.1, read as the reverse complement.
TAAAGCACTGGAATCATGGAAAACGATATTACTTTATTACCCTGAAATCAACATTTATGTTTCAAAATTGTTTTAAGCACATCTAAGATCTAATTATTTGAGTTTAAAGTAAAAAAAGTAAAATAGTAAAAATACAGCACATGATGAGATATAAGGTTAATATCATGTATAGTTTAGATGGTGGGGTTGGTGGGGCACTGAGCCAAAAGTCTTAACTTACGTCAGAGTTTGTAAGGAGCATGATATCATACTTACTTCACTCTCACCATCCTGTAATAGTAATTCATTCCAAGCATGTATTAAGGATGGAACTACACCCTCCCCTAAAAGTGCACAATCAAATATCTCTGTTACCACTAAAGAGCATCTAAGAAAGACAATAATTATTTAATTATGAACAAATTATTAAGACTTGAGATTCATACCGTTAAACAAAAAAATAGTTTAAACAAATACCTTGTAATTAAAAGTACACAGAACAGAAAATAAACATCCATTAATTGTCCCTAGAATGAGTTTTTATAGTTGCAAATTACTTTTTAGAATTTAGAGCGATCCAAAAATATATATGTATCATTACCAAAAAAAAAAAAAAAAAAAAAAAAAAAAAAAAACCACAACAAGAAATTAATGCGCTTACCATTGTCAAATAATTAGTATTAATATTTTTTTTAAGAACAGTTTTGTAGTAGTTAGAACATCACTCCTATCATCACAATAAACTGTGGTACATAAAATTATTTAAAAAAAATGTAACTTGTAACTAACTGCCCTCGTAAGTAACACCTAATAAATCATGCATAATGTTAGATTACAGGGTGTCCACAAATAAAAAAATAAAATTCCCATAAACCCTTTTCCTCTTGCCATATGATTTCCCGTGCCTTTTTGTGCTATTTATATCTTTTACAGAATCTGCTGTTGTTTATTAAAGTAATATGGTATTGATTACAAATCAAATAAATGATATTTTTATCCTGTTTATAATCAACTGCATCTTTTTTTGACCTTATCTATTAAATTGTACTACCTATGTAAAAAATTGAGTCTTTCCAACTGAATAAAACCCAGCAGATAATTTTCCAGTTTTCAAAAACGGTGATAAAAGAAACTACCGTCCAATTGTTGGTATGTTACTAGCTTTAACAAAAGTGTATGAAAAGTATTTCTTTAAAGTATTGATGCAGGTTTACAAATATTTTAATGATAAATTTTCCAATTTATTTTGGTTTCAGGAGAGGTTTTCAACGCAATATGCTCTGAAAACAAAAAATTAGCACAAAAACAGTTTAAATATTATCTATAAAAACAATTTGATATCAGAAAATATTTACTGTTGAAAATTTGATGGAATAATTTGACTTTGCTTCTATTTTTATTTACTATTACTATTAACCTATTATCAATGCCAGATAAAAAAATACTAAGCCATACAATATTATAAACATCTAAGTTGAAATTAAAATGATCTGAACCAAGAAAAAATATTTATTCAAATTATAAAAAAATCAATGTTTTCAAAATTATATAACACCAAATACAATACAATAAATAAATACATTAATTTTCAAGAAAAATAAAAAAATTAAACAGCAATTAAAATCCCCATGACAAACATATTTTTCCCATGAATTTTCCATAAATTTACAAAATTCTCATGATTTACATGATTATGTGGACCAGTCGATAAAATAATGAATTATCTTATATAAAAACAAAGGATGACTGAACCAAAATGGGCAACTTATTAAAATCTCGGAACATCACTAGGGGGTACAAAAGTAAAGATAGACAGTAAAAATGTTCAAGTATGAATTACAGTAAAAAAATTATCACTTGTTTTCCCTAATAATCCAGTCTTCACTTGTTTCCACTTATGATGCCACAACTTTTATGCAAACTTGTGGAAAAATAAGCTGGAGAAGAATAATAATGAACCTAAAAAACTGAATGAGATACTAACTAACCACCTTTCATGAAGATCCTCACCAAGAACAAGATCAGTTGACATTTTGTTCAGTAATTCAATATTTTCATCCTCATTGTTTCCTTCTAACACACCGTCTTGTATATGACACATAACATCAGAAGTTTCACATGATGCAATGTTAATAAACCCACATCGACTAGCCAACATGCTAAATAAAAAGCAAAGCCTCAGGGTCATTCAAATTCAAATAAACCAGGCCATGTCACCATGCTCCTTAATTTTGAAGGTTTTTACACCACTACAAGATTTAATAACAACAAATATGATCGCTTAATTCCAAGCGGTTCTCTAGTTATGGGATTTCTAAAATTAGGTCTTAACTGCTAGGCCCCCTGTTCGCCCTTGACTTTTGTGGACTTTTTAGGACTAAAAATTTAATATCTTGAGTTATGTTCACCCTTAATACATAAAAATTTGTACCTGGGTATCTTATAAGGTGAGGATTCGAATGCAACTAATAACACTGCCATAAAGTGTATATCTGACCCTTAATTTGTGAACTCAATTCTTTTACTATTATTTGTAACTCAACCGAAAAATGTAAAGATAAAATTGAACCGTAGTATTTGTTTTATATATGAAGGAGTTCCAAATGGCACAAAAATATTACGTTGTATATGAACTAGTGAGCAGATATTATAACTGAATAACTGGAAAGACTTTTATCAGTTTTTAGTGTATTTCTGGATGCATGTTTCTTAGTAAGGTCTTGTTCAGAGCAAATCTTAGTGGGAGTTCTACGTATAAACAAACTTTAAAGTTAATATAATCAATTAAACAATATTTTTCTAAAATTTCAATCAAATATAAATTTACGGAAGTGTTTTACTAAATATTGTCTAAAAATGTTCGATAATAAATTTGTAGTAAGTTTCTGCCAAACTGTACATCCTTCCTGTTGTTGTAGATGGAGTGTCAACACATGAAATTAGATTGTCGAAGGGAACCCAGCATGAATCAGCTCTTTTTGGCCAAAATAACTGTATGCAAGGAATGTGAGGATGCATTAACTTCACTTTTATATCTTTCTCCTCTTTATATATTTCTTCAATAATGCTAAACCACCAAAAAGTATTATACCTACATGCAATGTACCCACGTATTTAAGTTGTCGACCATACTAAGTTGGGTGTTCATATCTTTAAAAGAAAATTTACCAGCAATTATTATATCTTCACTAGTTCTCTTGAAGGTAATTTCATTACAAGAAAAAGGGATAAAGTGGTATAAGCTGTGTGTACCCGGAATAGTGCTGCTTGTACGAAGCGTGGTTTAAAAAATTCTCATATTTCTTGGAGAATTTCTTTTTCTATTTTGTTGAAAACTATTCCTTTGATGTTCCAACACAATACTCAAACATCTTTGAACAAGTCTATTTTATTTAATAGTCTTTGTAGACTAGTATTTGATGCCAATCTTTTAACAGTCCCCTCTATGGCATGACAAGGGTTGCAAAAACATCCACTCTGCATCCATACCAAAACCATCTTTATGGCAACACAAGTTACCAAATTTTTGTGATTCTTATATTGACTAGCATAACCGTCAGAAACATAAAGCAGTTTTGAAACAAAGGAAGATTTGTTTATAAATACTACACTATTTGATTTTGCACTTTATATACAAAATATGCATTATGTTCATTATCCTCATATAAAAGCAGACTTGAAATTCAGTTTTCTTCATTGTCAAAATAATATAATATCACTGGATGTAATATGCAAATGTTTTTATTCCAATGACAGCTCTGAATTTCATCCTGAATTATGAATTAATAATTCTCAGCAGATTTGTCAAGAACAATACAGGAATCCCTATTCAAAGTGTCCTTTTGTTCTTTTAAATATTTAGCTTGACATTTAGAAATGTATGAATGTGATGTTAGTTTGTCTATTGAAGCACAAAGAATGTCAACTGTTGTCGTCTGAGCTATAAGTGCTGTTTGTTCAGTTGTTTTACAATGATTGAATTAAATCTCTTCATCTTCTTCCATGTCTTTAAGTTCAATATCAAGAGATTCCTTTAATAAGTTGATTCTTAGGAATTGTTGACATCTTTTTACCATACATTCGTTACTGTTTATATCACAGACTATTTTCCAGATGCACCAACAATTATACACCACTTTGGTCTGAGGCTAGAAAATTCTGAAAAACCAATGTTCTCTTCTGGGTATCTTTCTTTGAATGATAGTTTGTGAAGATTATATAAAATCAAACGCTTTTGCATGTGTTGAATTTTCTTACAAGATTCTTAAAAAGTATTTTTTTCCAAGCATGTGTCTTGTAAATTCATCATTATTATAGAAAGCATGCACTTTATTTAATGTACCTTCGGTTAGGGATTTGCATCTCTTTAATTCACAGTCAAATTCTGCTTTCAGAAACACCAAAGTATTTAGGTGCATATTTCCTTGACCAAGATTCCAGAGTTAATATCTGAATCTGGGTCTTCTGATCAGAAGCTGTCATCTTTTCTTTCATTATCATTGTTAACAAATCATTACATTTAGTTTGTAAATCAGAATTTGATCAAAAATGTATTGGTTGGAGTTTTTGTGCTTCAGTTCTTCTTTATCAATTCCATATATTGATGAAGGTTTAAAAGTGAGATATCATTAGTGTATAGAAATGATGAAGAGGAATTGAAGTACAAAAAACCCCGACCAATAAATTCTGACGTAAAAACTAATAATTAGGATTTTCATCTTGATCTTTCAGTAAAAGAAACTAACTTAAAGCTGGCCAATTATTCATGAGATAAACTTTTTCAAATCAGCAATTCTTTATAGGAATGAACTGGAAACCATCAATATCCTTAAGGAATATTTACTTGTTTAAAAGAACTGGAATTATTAATATCTCTAATTTATTATTGTTTAGTTGATCATGTTTCCAAGGGTAACAACATGAACTGTGTTTTTTCTCAAATGCAACACTATATAACTTTTCATGGTGAAAACATACTGCTGTAGATTCTCCTACATGTGAAACTGCAGATATCCAAAAAAAGTATTTCTTTTGCAGCACCTGATAAACTTCAAACGAACCAATGAAGTTTTACTTTTCAACTTTTTTCCAGAAATATATTTATTCATATTCAACTCAGTTATGTCTAAACAACAAAATTCTAAAGCATGGAGATAAATAATGATTTTCACATGTCTTTGCTATATTCGTATAATCTATTGTTACTAACTAACAAATTGTGTTCACTCAATTAGAAACATGTGTCTTCCGATTGTTACTAACTTATTCCCACATCTATATTTTTAGAGTCAAATTCAATTGGTTCTCAAAAAATAATAAAAAAAAAATTGAATTCACAAATTAAGGGTCAGGTATACACTTTATGGTAATTTTAATTCTATCTTTTACTGAAATTTTTCAGTGAAAAAGACACAGTGAAAGTTCTGTTGCTGGGCAAAAGTTTTTATGTTACCATTCTGACACAAAGTTTTTGGTTGTTCGCAGAAAAAAATTGCAGTGGGAATGAAATTAGTTTTAATGCTTTATAAGTTATTCTTCTTTCCATAACGGTAAATTTCTTTAAGGTAAATTTTTATTTAATTTATTTCATTTTATATCAGCGTTATATAATACCATTTTACATTAAATAATCTATAAACAAACCTTAAAAAACCAGTTCCTGACCCAATGTCTATAATAATGTCATGCCCTCGATTTTTAGCACGTTGGAGTGCAAGAAAATACGCCAGGTTACGCTTTTTATCATTTAACATTTGAAAATGCCACCTGCTAACCATCAAATTATGAAGCCTGTTGAGAAAATCTTCCAAAACATGATCATTTAAAACTCTACACGAGTGTATTAATCTTGCTGCTTGAAATATATAATTATTTTTATAAAATGAACTAGCAGCATGATAGACTATCTGCGATTTGATTGCTTGGCAATTCTCAAGAACAGTTTGAATGAAGGAAGAAACTTCTGTAAATTTTTCTAAAGTAAGAAGATTCTCCAACCACAAAACAAACACTTGTATGAATTCATATTTGTACTGCTCACAAAGACTGTTGTTCTTATGAAATAATAATAAAAAGAATGAATTTGATTTTCCAAATTCTTTTTGGGAAGCATAATGTCGTGCTTTATCTAAAATATCTTTATTAGAAAGCTGTGATAAATCTGTAAAATCCATTTTATGAACTAAATAGAAATAATGCACTAATCAATTTTGTGTTTTATCCATATTTCATAGGCCGATTTTGCAAATGAATTTGGAAGTACAGCAAAAAGTAGCTTCACTGAACCTCAAAATTTAAAGGTATCAAGCAATTAAAAAACCATTATTATTGCTGCAATAACTTATAATATATAAAAAAAGTATCAATGTAATTTCTAAATTGTAAGCAAAAATTTTTGCTGATATTTTAAAATAAATATAAACATCCTTCAATACTACCTACAGAAAGCAAGTATTTATAACTTTAATTTTAACCCAAATGACAAATCTATAGGACTGACTTGATGATTGGAGGGAGCCTTCTTTCTACAAGACATTCACGAATAAAATATCATACACAGGCTTAGTTATGGCATGGAAATATGCCTTTAAAAATATGGCCTGAGTGACTGATGTATCTTATTCACCAGGAAATTACAGAAAAAAAAGAAAAAAAAAGAAAAAAAAAGAAGTAAGACGCCCTTTATATTCCTCTTACTTTATTTCAACTTTGAGAAAAAAAAAAAAAAAAAAAAAAAAAAAAAAACAACAACAACAACAACCAAATAAAAAGCATAAGAAGATATTTCAATAAAATTTAAAAAACGTTGTATTTTTTGTATTTGGGCCCAATACCCAAAACACAAGAGTATTTGATAGGTGGTCATATTTGGGTCCAGTACCAAAAGACAAGACTATTTGATAGGTGGTCATATATGTACCCAGTACCAAAACACAAGATTATTTGGTATTTGGATCCAGTAATCAAACACAAGAGTATTTGGTAAGTCGTCATATTTGAAGCCAGTACCAAAACACAAGAGTATTTGATAGGTAGTCATATTTGACCACCTATTAAACCGACAGCGGTAGATTGATTGGTGGATTTTAAAAAGATACCCTCTATGATCCTTTTACTTAAATCAAAAATTTTGGGAAAACTCAAAAACATTGTTTTTGAAGAAAATGCACAGTAGTTATTGGGAGCAGTGTTAAAAATTTCCAACTATTTATGATAAAAGACGCACTCAAGTTAACATGTAAAAATTTAACATGTTCTCAAAACCAATTACCAAAATAGCTAAAATTAAAATTAAAAAATGCTTAAAAAGGCGAACACAAAAATAAAATTTTGAAAAATAGTAAAGCTAGATAACTTATTTAGTGAAATTTAGGGCTGGAATGCTAAGCTAAAGAAGCATTTAGCAATCAAGCCGCTATGCCTTAATATTTTAATAGTTATTCAAATTTAAGTAAAGTAACCAGAATTTTTTCAAAAATCAAAAACCCTTGCTATTTCAATTCAATAAAGTAAAATTTAAGACACCAGAAGAATAAGCTTTGACAGTTGGCCGTAATGTATAACAAATTAGAAAAATAAATTTTAAAAAACAAATCAATGGTTTTTGGGATAATTTTTTTGTAAATATTTACATGAGCGGTTAATTGTTGAAATGCTGTCCGCGTTATCAAAACTCATGTTATATAAAAATGACTTGAACATTTCTATAAAATTTTTTTTTTATATATATATATATAAAAGTGGCCATTATAAAATATAAAATAAACATGTGTCAAGTATTATCCAAGTACTTTTTCAACGTAATCCGAGGTACAATGTTCATAGACTGTAATTCTTGAAATAAAAGTTTGCACGCGTAAGGTATTTTTATGGTAGATATATGATGGGAAGAGCTGCAGTAGTGACACCTAAAACATAAAATAAATTAAAGCATTTTTTCTATTCCCTAGAAAAACTCAAGTTCTTTCACTTTTAAAATATTAAAGTAAAATCTACAGCTTAACAATTGACAAATGAAATTTATTTGCTGCTTATTGATAAGCAGCGTAACGAACCTCCACTATGACTTTAATATACAAATAAATATAAATACAAAGAAGCATCACTTAAGGAACTACAGGAGAAAATTCAACTCAGAATTAATGAGATAATTATTTATCTCAATTTCATGTTATTCTAATAGAAATCCTTTGCTTGGTGGGATGAAAAATGTTCTTATTCTATTACTGCAATTAATTTATGGCAGTTTAAATATTTTTATTATATAAAATCGTTTTTTGTTTTCCATACTTTTAATTTTCTAATTGATGTTCAAATAAAACTTAATTACATCAAATAGATTTAATTAGATTTTCTTTTGAACTAAATAACAGATTTTTTGCGCTTAAGTTAATAAGAAAAGGGCTATTACTTGTCAGCGAGTGTTTTATTACTTGTCAGCGAGTGTTTTATTACTTGTTAGCGAGTGTTTTATTAATGACCCCATTAAATTTTTCATTCATTTCTCAGAAAAAAAAAATGTGTCGAAAAGCCCAAATCATTAGAAATATAAGATTCCTAATATAATAAAATGAATACATTCCTCATATGTTTAAATTAAACATGAACAGAATTTGAATTTCTTTTTAAAATGTTTGTTTATAAGTTTGGAACGAAAGGGAAGTTTTATACAACAGTCTTTTTCTCATTTTTCATCATTTTAATTCTTTACTTGTTTACTATTCTGATCATTTTATTTATTGATCTTTACTTGTATTGTCTTTTCTTTTGTTTTTTTACTGTCTGTTACTTTTATGATTCATTAATTCAGTTATAACACACAATCTAACTCAAATAAAATAAAATAAACATCACATGTATTTATGTGTATGTACAATATGAGCGATATATAACTCCAATAAAGCTATAAAATAAACATAACATCTCCTTCTGCGTACGTGCAACATGAGCGTCTGTGTATGTGCAACATGAGCGATATATAACTCTAATAAAACAATAACAATTAAAGCCATAGTTTATATCTAACTAAAGAACAAAGCTTAATGAGTGTTTTTAACTGAATATGATCAGAATAATGGGATCGTAAAATTCTAAGACACGTTAAACCATTTCAAGGAGGTAAAATCTTATCTTTGTTTTTATTCAACTAGTGGCAAAACTATCAATGTTTCGACCCTTTGCAACTACTTTGATCAATCTTTTAAAGAACGTTAAAAAGAGGGTGATAGAATGGTACTTAACTCTTAATACTTGTTGGCTTTTCTTTTAAAAAGTATCATTTCTGTGATAGGCAATAGGCAGCAAGTCAAACTTTAGCAAGAATTATTATATTATTAAAGTAAAAAATTTTTCATGTCATTGGGCAATAACATGAAAAATTCTCTATAGCAAAGTTTTTTTGATGACTCTGCAGAAAAATCGGGCCAATTTTTGAGGCAAAACTTGTGCCTATATCTGTGCCCATTTTTTCTCGCCTTCCTATTTCTTTAATATTTGAACAGTAGAGAATAATTCAATTAAGATAATACGTACCAAATGAAAACAAAATCAAAATCTATTTCAGAAAACTGTAGACAGAGAATTTTGTTTAAACTTCAAAAAGAATCATTAACATTCCATTCAAATATTCTTAAACATATTTTTTTAAATTGTATAATAATTAATTTCTTATCTTTAAACACAACTGTTTTATTTTTTCCATTCGAATGTAAACATCTGTTGTTTTAATATTTAATCTTGTGTCTTTAAAAAAAAGCGAAGATTTTAAGAACAGCAAATTTATATTCATTTACAACTTAAAGATATTTTTAATTGAAAACAATAGTTTTTTATTTCACTATATGTCTATGATATATTTATACCATGAAATCATTTTTTTTTTTTTTTGTATAATCTCTTCTTCCAATAGATCAAAACCAAATCAAAACTAAATTCAACACTAGCAACAGAGAATTTATTACAAATTCATTTCTATTTACAGCATTATTATATATCAATCACTATTACAGAAAAAATTTTTTTGTTTGTTGAATTCTATTGCTGCTTTCTTCTATCAACAGCATGCCATGCTTACACAATATATTGGTCTAAATACAAGGTCAACCAATAGTACTTGATTTCATTTTCCAAGTCTGTCAGAGAACCAATCCCAAAAGGTCAATAGAATGAAATATCTGGCTTAATCTCTCTGTAACACCTATTGCAGTTGTACTTAGAACAGTTTTGTTTTTTATAAGTCAATCTTGTTATAACAGGTTTTTCAATTTATTTTTGCTTGCATTGAAATATTTTAGCTATCTTAATTCTTCTAGGATAATGCACATTCCACAAAGGTAATACCTTTTAATGCTTCTTTCTGAAAGATCTTTTTCATAAGACAGACTTTAAGAGAACTTCTTAATAATAAAACTAATTTGAGCTAAACAAAAAGCATACAAAGGTAAATAGTTTATCTCTCTGACATATCACTGATACAAAAATTTCTCATTCCAAACAAGAAAATTTCTGCCAAAGATACTTAACAATAAATCTAAACATCTCTATTACTTTGATTTTAAATTATAAACTAATCAAAACTCAAAAAAAGCTTTTTTTACTTGTATAACAATCTTGGTATGTTAGTTAGCAGTTCAATCTTTTAGTATGATGTAATTTGAAATATGATTTTTGTCTCCAGTTAGGATAAACATTAGGATAAACAGTTCCCAGAACACTTCTTCTGTACTGAGGGAGATATTATCATAATATCAATAATTTTATAACTCAAGATTGGTTTTAATACCAATGTGTGTTTATGAGAGATATCATACTTATTTCAATAACTGTACCACTGACATATTCTTAAAAACAATCAAATAAAAAACACACCTGAAACTATATATTCTGTTTATAAAAATAACAGAAGTTTAAATTAAGCTTAAATAAGTATATTCTTTATATGTATACGTAAAATATAACAATGCATTTCATTGATAATTTTTATTTTTCTTTTATTTTTTTTTTAAAGGCGTTTATTTTCTTTCCAAAAAAAAAAAAATTGAAATTTTTAAAGTGAGCTGTATTGTTTAACGTAATCACGTCTCAACAAGTTATTTGTGTGTGTAAAAATATCTCACTAAATTATCTGTTTTTTGCAGTACACACTAAATTATCTAAAAATTTAGGAATTTTTTACAAATCTAACATTCATTCTCATTCATTCATTCATAGTCATATATTTCAAGGGAATATAGCATGGGCCAGCACAAAACAAAACTTCTTGCATTACATCAACGTCAAAAACAATCTATTTGTGAAACTTGCCTTAAGGATAGAACCACCTCAAGTAAACCTCTTTTTGAGGTATGTAAATAAATGAACAATTACAAGTTAAATGTTTTTCAAATATTATGTTTTACTGGTCCATATAAAATTCTTTCTAAAGATCCTACCGAATCAATCAAACGTGAAACTACGCAAAAACTTATCGCTCTAAAAAATCG
>JAUZNK010090058.1:0-12562 GCA_035046665.1 Euphysa ruthae | reverse complement strand
ATTTCTTTTAAACCTGTGTTTTTATTCAAGACAAAGTGCTTTCTGGATTTAAAATAGCTTTTAAACAAATTAAACGAATTCCCTTTTATTCCATAATAGTCTAATTTGTGTAACAGGATACTATGATCAACTGTATCGAAAGTTTTAGAGAGGTCAATAAAGATACCTAGTAAAAATCTGTTATCTTCGAAAGATTTAGATATTTGATCAACAAATTCGAGGATAGCATGTTGAGTAGAACAATTTGTTTATCATAAAGCAGGTTATTTGAAGTAATGTGCAGAGTCTGTTGTACACGATGCGTTGGAATATTTTTGATAAGATTTGAAGTAAAGAAAAAAAAGGAACTATTTTTGCAGTTTTTAGGATATCAGAAAAGATTCCTTCTTTTAAAGATAAATTTAGATTGTAAAACAAGAGCCTACATATACTAGTTATAATATGCAAGATAATGTTACTGTTTAATTCACCATAACCCATAACTTTATTAGTTTTAAGAGCTGCGTCATTAAGCTGCGTCATTAAGTTCTTGATGAGTTGACTAATTATCAGGGAGAACTGAGCTAACTTGACCATCAAAAATTCTCTAAAATTGGTACTTACAGAAGGTATATTTGAGGCTAGGTTTGGATCAACTTTGACAAAATATTTATTAGATTCACTACATATTTTTCGTTTATCATAGATAGATGATCCCTTATGTTTTATTGAGATTGGAAGAGGATCGTTAAGAACATTTTTACTTCCTGTTATTTCATTGATTATTTGCCATGTTTTCTTAGAATCCGACTTTTAATAGTTTTGAATAGTATATTGCTTTCAACTTTTTGATAATTTTTTGGAAAATTTTTTATAATTTTTGTAGTTGTTCTGATCGTAGAATGATAGGGTGTTCAGGAACTTGTTAAAAGATTTTTTTTTTCATACTTAAGATTTTTTTATTCCGTTTTTTTATCCAATGGTTTTTTTATTTTTTTTTTCTTTGAGAATTAAATTTCTTATTTAAAATTCTTTGAAAGTTAAATTAACAAAAATTCACAAAGTAATTAAATCCAAGCAGTTTAAATGGTTAAAAAAGTATATCTATTTAAATGCCGTTAATCGCTCAAATATATAGCATAAATTATATAAAAACAACACAAATTCTCAAATAGCTCTTTTTTTCTTTCTTTTAAAAAAATTTGAATGTGAAAAATTGTAAAAAAAGTTGTTTTGTTTCATCATCAGAAAAGACAAACAAGCTAAAGATGAAATCATTGTATAAACTACACAACACAAACAATTTTACGCATGTCGGGTAGAACAAATAGCGTTTTTCAACAATTTATTTAAAATGTTTTTTATTTAAAAACGATTTACTCCCTACAGTGGTGTACACTCGTGGGTGTCCGGTGGTACAAGACTACCAGAACATTTTCAGGGAAATCATAGCTGTTAAAAAGTTGTCCCAATTTTGTTCAAATTTATGGCATTTTTACACGAAATCTAGTGGTCATATTTTATTCATTTGAATTATTGCTAGAGTATGACAAAAACAGGCCTAAGGCTATCAACTAAGTTGGAATAATATTATTTTTAAAGAATATATAAAATATATAGATAAGATAAAATATAGCATAGAATGTGGGCTAACGGTAAAATTTCAACCATCAATTATATCATATTTATTACCTTGTTTATTTTGATAAAAGAAAAGTTATATTCTGTTTTTTTATTTTTTTTATTTTCCTTGACTGTTATATTTCATTAAAGAGAATAAATTTTGTACTTATTTTACAGCTCTATTGTCTACACGATCATCAGTTGCTTATGTATATCGATTTTATTTTTGAAGAATAAAGAGAATGATACTTCTATTGGCTTTACTCATTAAGTAATGACTTTTTTTAAAACCTCCATCCCATTTTTGAAATGTAAAGAAAATATTTCTATTACTATAAAACATTAGGCAATGACGCTTTTTTTATATTGTTGTCATTAGTTGTTTATAGCTCAACTATAAAAAATCATCCCTAATTCACGAGACGTATAATATGAATTTTATTTAGGATAATGTTTATGTGCATGAAAAAATTGTAAGAATTTATTTTCCCTAATTCCTAAGAATTAGCTTTCCTTAAATTTTGAGAAAATGGTAAAGAATTTTTCAAGCCAATTTTTTTTTCTAAACCTTAGGGTTTTTTTCTCTCTAAAACTTAGGATTTTTCAGTTCTTCTGAAGGATTATTTATTATCGATTTCACATTAGGCATTCTGCTTTAACTAATTTTTATTATTTTTCTATTGAGAAATATTTCAATAATTTTTTTACCAATGCTGTTGCTAAAAGGTGAATTAAAACATATGATGTAACAATTTTTTTGTTTTCGATTCTTGCAAATAATTTTATCGGGTTTATAACTTAATTGGGTAGTATACCTATTTTTTTTAAAAGGTACCGTCATAATAGAACATAAATTTTGGTGTTTTTTTTTAGATTGGGAATGAGAGTTCTCCATAACTGGAGAGTGATTGGATTCTTTATGCATATATAATATTTTGTCACCAGGTTTGTAGTATGGGCAGTATGAACCATAGACTACATCAATAAAAATTTACCACTTTTATGTTACACTGTATAACAATTTCTAAACCATAATCTTTATCACCCACCCATATTTTAAGTAGCTCCTTATTTCCATTAAAGCAAGATTATGTTATGAGGTTTTCTTTAAGAGATATTTCAGCAACCTGTTCTAACATAATTATATAAAATAATATAAAAATCACTGCAAATCAAACTCAAGAATGAAAGGATAAAAAATAACGTTGAAAGAAAAGTATTTGGTTCAACCCATCATAGAAAATTTCCACAAACCCAGGAAAATATTTTTTGACCTAGTAAGCAAGCACTCTCCATCACAAAAAAAACCAAACTGAATATTTAACCAAAAAAAAAAAGCAAGTTACAGTTGCTTGGCTGGCATTAAATCAATAATAGACTACCATGATGGTCAAGTTCTATACAATTCAGAAATTCCAATTTAGAAACATGCAATTGTAATAAGAGAATGTGATGTACTCTCCACCGAAAATGCTTCAAATGTGATGCCATTCACGAGGCATATCACATTGAGTATCCAAAATTATATACAGCTTTATGCTTGACTACTTTTAAACTGAGATATGGGAATCACGTAAAAATATAAACCAAAAAACAAGATCAAATGAATATTAAGTGATTACAAAATATGCAAAAAGGCTCCATCAACAGAGAAAGTTCCCCAAACAATTTTAGTTCCAAAAAATTTTCAAAAAGTTCTGAGTTTACTTCTCCCACAAAAAATAAAAACAAACTCCAACTTTGTTGATTCAACAATCAGGATTAGTTGACATCAAGTGGGAAAACTGTATTGTGAATACTGTAATTAACAATCGTTCGTATTGCTGTCTTTCTTATGGTTATTTACTTAACACAATTAATGTAGCTTAGATATTTTTATGTATAATCCTAGATAAGTATGAAGTTTTAAAATTCAAAAAACAACTTTAAGTGTTTATTTTCTCTAACATAAAGATTTGAGAAAGATCCCTAAAAAATTTCTTTCAGAAAAATGGAAAAAAACAACATTTAAAAAATATTTGACTGGTTTAGTGGCCTGGTTCAAAGTTAAAATATTCATAAATATTACGCAAAAATTTTTAATGAATCACAGAACTGATTATTAATAAAATAAAGATATAATTTTCAAACAAAATTTGAAGTTTTTTTGGGCCAAGAACCAAAAAAGTTTACAGATCAGCCACATACAAAAATATTAAAGCATATTTTAATTTCGTACAAAATTTTGCCAGTGACGGAACATGATTTCTTCAGGAATATGTTGAACCAAATTTGGCATGTTTTGGGGCTTGGGTAAGAATATTTCTTCTTGAAGGTCTATTAATTTCATGCAAAGTTTAAAAAAATAGAAAAGGATTTTAAGAAAATATCAAATAAACTAAAATAGAAGAGTCTAGTACAAAAAAAAAGTCAGTTCTATTAAAACTCTAGAAAAATGCCTTGAGCAATTGTGGAGAAAAATGCCTAGACAGACAAACAAAAACAATAAAAATAGGGATTTCATAGATTCTAATAGACTTTAGACTTTAGTAAGGAAGGTTTTAAAAACTAACAAATAAAAAATGCAAAAATAAATCTGATTTATCAAAACCGCCTAAATTCCAAAGAAAAAAATCATTACCTTTCTTTCTGAACCATATTTGGTTTATCAGTAAAATTCCACTTTCTCCTAAAATCATGATTATATCCCGTTAAACACGTGGGGTGCTTATTATTTGTTCCCATTGACAAATAGGAAACCCTAACTTATGATTAGAAGATTTAATAAATAATCAAAAAAAATTGTTATCAGTAGGTTTTGTAAAAAAACCAAAATATTACTATTAGAAGTTTATTTTAATCTGCAATAAAATACATTATCCATGTCCAGTCTATAACAAATCTCAGATCCTAGTTCCAAATATCGGACAAGAAAAGGAACTTGCTGTCAAAAAAAGATTACATTTTGAAACAAGATTGTATAAGATGTTGTTTAGATAAATGAAAAACATCAATGGGCCAAGACAGAGATTTTTGGTACTCCAGCATTATCGCCTAACCATAAAACATTCTGTTGATGGTTAGATAGTTGACTAAAATTTCGATATCCAATCCAATGTTGCAAGACTCTAATTCAAATGTTACTATTTATAAATTTTATAAATTTATTTTGTAAGTATTAAAAAAAAAAAAAAAAAAATATATATATATAATAAGTTAAAATATTAATAATAAATATTTTTTAAAATAGCATTTTAGCATTTTTTTTCTAAAATAGGAGGCAAAAGACACATATGTTTTAATTTTTTAGCTAGTTTTAAACTCTTTTTTGTAACTTGGAAAAATATTTTTAAGATTTGGGAAATTAATCAATCGTAAATTAAAAAAAAATAAATAACTGCTGGTTTAATAATGGAATCATGCTAGTAAAAAAGTGAAAGTATATTTAATATTTATATGGTGACTTGGGAATAAATTTTTAAGGCTCTACACACTGATAAAAAATATTTGCTTTGTATATGATTATGATAGCAGGTTTCATATATACAAACTTATACATACATAGCAGACTAAATATTTTCTCATTAAACACTAGCAGCTACTGTCAGAAGAAATTTTCCAAGCTGACTAGTTATGAAGATGAAAAGTGTAGGCCAAAAAAGATAATTTACTATGAAACTTATAGATTTAAGAAATCATAGCAAATAGCATGGTGAAAATTTATATCGTTTAAATTCACCTAATTCAGGTTCTTCCTTTCACAAAATTTCATTCTATTTCAATATTCCAATATTTAATAGTCTATTTATTTTCATCCATCTCTTCTAGGTGGTTATATGGCCTTCTTTCCTGTATATGTTCCCTTAAATTACAAACTCCCATCCTGTCTCTTACAAAACTACATGGTTATTGATTTCTTTTTATTTTTAAAACTCATTTTTCTTTACCATCCAAGTCTCACTTTCACAAAATGTAACACCTTGTAAACAAGCTTGATATAGTCTACTTTTTTTGAAAATAAAGGTAGTCTCTGACTGGCTAACAAGGTAATAACTTTCTGAACTTTTTTCAAACTACTCCCTATTCTAGCATAAACACTCTCTTCTGCATCTCTTTTGGCACCTAAACTGTCTCACTAACTGAAGCTAAATAACCTGAATAATAAAGTAACTTCTAGGCAACATGATCTAATTTCCCTTGACAAAGCTTCTAAAATAAAAATAAGTAATAATGAGCTTAACACTGAACCTTACTGAACTCCTACTTGGACAAATAAATCTTCAATAATTACATTAATAATCCTAACTAGGCATCTAGAACTCAAATATATTGTTTTCACTACAACAATTAGTCATTTTTCTATACCAACTTTTCTCACAATCTACCACACCATATATCTCGGGACTCTTTCAAAGTAAACATAAAATATGAATTTTATTTTACAAAATTATTTGTAGCTACATTGAAATCAAGATAGGATCTGTAGTTCTACAACCTGAAATGGAAACAAATTGCATCTCATCTATATCTGATAAACTTCTCAATGAAAATTTCCACCATTTTAAACACCTGGTTTCCAACTTCAAACCTCAAAAGTTTCCTCGTCCCTCGGCATTTCCTCGGCATTTCCTTTTGTAGCAAGCTAAAACTGTGCAAAACTCCTAACAGCCTCTCTTATTACAGTTTATCAAATCTGTAACTATCCCTAACTATTTTGCTCTCTGAGACAATAACTGCAGGTGCTACAACTTTTCTATTCTTCATTTTCTTAAATTTATTTTTTTAAACTAAAATATCTACACTATCAACTGAATCTACTGCTGAAAAATTATACTTATCTGACTCATATTTCGTGTTTATTTCGTGTTTAATAGGCTCCAATAATAACTTTTCCTATCTTCCTAATTAATCGCCAAAAATAGGAATTTTATCATATCACAATTTTTTTAAATTCTTTTTCTTGGAGAATTTTTGGTTCAAAATAATTTCCAAACAAGCGTAGGCCTTGTTAGTCCTCTGGTTCAAATTATTTTTCACATACACTGTCATGTAAAAAGAAATTTTTTCATTCAAAAATGATCGGCATAGTATTTTTATAAAAGAAAAGCATTACTTTGAACTAAAACTATTTTTTACATGTACCCATTCTAATCCTGGGATTGAACTTTGCTCTTTATCAAAAATTTCATACAGTTTCCTCATGGAATTAAGGCAACGACTAAAAATATAAAAATAACTATGAAATTCTTACCTCAAATACAAAATAAATACAATGAGACAACTACAGCATAATAACACACCACTTCCAATTATCCAAATCAAAAAAGCTTTTGACGACGACTTTAGTTCATTTTTTGATCGCGCTTGTAAAATAAGTAAAAAATAATTTTCTTTCAATATATAAAAACTTGTACAATAGTTATTATGTAAAAAACTTGTATTATATTTGAAAGCATTAGATAGTAAAAAACAAGCAAGCAAAAATTTGTTTATTTCCACCTTGAGATAAATTTCAAGGTTGAATTTTCAAATTTTTATTTTTAATTCACCTTAAATCTAAAAAAAATCTCCCTTTATTTTTATAAACAAGGGATTTCTGATGGTACCTTGATAGTCTCTTGACAATACTAAATTAAGCTGCATGGCTGACCAAACGGTAAATCAAACCAAAACTTTTTTTAATATGGCATAAATGGTATCTTCTACTGACATTTAAACTTGATAAGAAATCTCATAAAATGAAATAAAGATCATTAAGGGCCAATTGTTAAAGACAAAAAAAAAACTAATTAGATTCAATATCTTCTATGTTTTTAAATTCATAGTGTTATGATTCCTAAGCAATATACAACATCAAACAAAAATCTTAAGAAATATTATTATTATGAGATAGCCAAAGAAATTTAGTTTCCTTAGTTATGTTTCCTTTCCTTAGTTATGTTTCCTTTTCTTAGTTACGTTTCCTAGTTTTCAAGAACTAAAGAGTTAGGTATGCCTTCCCTCAACAAAGTCGTGTTAAAAAAAAAAGATAAACATGAATTCTTATCTTTAAGTAATTAATTAGTAATTAATTATAATTAGAAAGCACAAAAAATGGGGTGAAAATAATACAAATTATAGTTTTTTGTATAAGTATATTATTTTAACAGATGAATTTAGACCTTAAAACAATGGTGTGTAAAAATACAAGTTATAGTATACAAACTAAAAGTATATTATTCTAAGAGATGAATTTTGACATGTACAAAGGTCATCTTGAGCTGATATGAAATAAACAAACAAATAAAAATATTTTTTATGAAATAATTCAAGCTTAAAATTTGACATTTTTGATAGTTTAAGATATAACCTCTAGTCAGTAATGGACACCTGCATAGCTAAGTTTTCAAACACAATGAGAAAACGAATAATAATGATAATAACAGTAAATAAATAAATAAATAAATGAAAACAAGTTAATTTTCAAAATAAAAAAAGAAGAATTGTGAGACAGCTTTTATGTGAAAGAAAATATTTTTTGGTCCGATAAAATTTTCACAACTGCTAAAATAGCAAAATATCCAGAAAAATTATTTTCTGGCATAAAAAAGAAAACCTGAAAATATTTCATTAAGAAAAATCATAAAACACTAACCTTTGACTAAATTTGATATGTTTTTGGAGCTCAAGAAACTAAGCTCATTTAAAAAAATGATAGATAAGCTGATGAAAGCTGACAAAATGTTTTCAAAATCAAACCATTTATAAAGAATAGAAAAGTTTCAATTTTAGGCAAAATCTCGAAGCCAATGAAATTTTCATAAATGTTGACAATCAAGAATGGTTTCAAGCATCATGCAAGATTTCCATATACTTTTTAAACTAAATTTAAAATTTTTAAAAACCTTTTGAATTTTGAATCTTGAGTTTTGAACTTGATATTCAAGTTGCTTTTTCGAACAATGATTAAAAATTATTTGCAAGTTGAGTTTAGAGAAAAAAATACAAATATAAATCCAAAAAAATTTACTTTTTTTATTTATATAAAAGAATTCATAGAATATGCAAGAACATATTGATTGTTAACAGGTTTTATTGAGGTATTGGAAAACACAACAACCTGATTAACAACTTTTCACTACAGAGATTCCCGGTTGGTATTTTCAAGAAGGTTTTCTAAATTATCTTTTTTATAGTTTTTGCAGTTTATTAATGCTGAGCTAAATGGATTGTTGGTAGCTATAAGGCTGATTAAAATGCTAGATTGTACTGACGTACAAGTAGAATTTTTGATAATCTGGGAAAAATTGATAAATATAACTTTGGTTTTAAAGTTACTTGTTTGAATTCTAGTAAGATTTAGGATTTCAATAAATTTTAATGAAAGGTATTTTAAGTGGTAGATCTAGAAACAACTGACAAGAAAACATTTGATATTTTAAACAAAACACATAATATAGGATATCAGAGTGTGGCTCAGATGTAGGTCATACGCTTTATATGCGGTTCGAGCCTTGCCGTGGGTGGTCATCTTTTAATAAGTTTGACTTTTGATGATCTCCTACCATTATGGTAAATAAAAAAAAAAAAAAGATTGTTTGATTCATAAACTTTTAATGTTTTATGTTTTCATTTTTTACATTGTAACATTTCTTACCTTACTAGTTGCCCGTTTTTATTAAAAGCATAACCTGTGAGTAAACATAATGCCTCATTGTAATATTTGTTAACCAGAGAGCTTCTGAGAATCACTATATCAACAGCTTAGTGCTTGAAAAGTAACTACTGTGAGTGGCAACATATTTACATGTAAACCCCTAATATTTTGATTTAAGATCTGCATCCCTCTACATAAGACATTTATTATTTCTGATGTGATTGGCCCTGAAGTTTATTTAACACCACATAAAACAGTAAAAGTAGCATAAACACAACTTTGAAACTATATTTAACAAATTATGAGATTATTTTTGGTCAACCCTGTGTTTATAGGCTAGATGCTATAAGATTTTCACCAGCTAAATTGTTTAGGTTTTTTAAATAGAAAGCTATTCCATGAAAATTTATATACCAGTGAAATTTAACACATAGATTTGATAGAAGGATTGCAATTAAAAACCTTGATAAGAATTTTTCCGAAAGCAACTAGTCGGAGTTAAAAACTTATCACGAAATTATGCTCATAAAAAGTTAGATAATATTTGAGAAAATATTCAGACCAATTATAGCAGGTAAAAAGATTTCTTCTACTGTAGTTGCTAATTTCTCAAAATAAAAAGAAAATTAACTGATTTAAAATTGAATAAAAAAACTTTAGATGTTAAGTCTAAACATTAAAGAAACTAAATTATTTACTTTTCTTAATTATATTTTCATTCAATAAGCTGCCAAAAAAATTGATAAAGTTTTCTTTTTTAAATTCAGTTGCAGTTATCAATCCATAGTTTTACTCCAATACAGGTTGTTTTTAACTACGATTGAATATCAACTGACTTACTTGTTGTTCTTTGTAGGTTAATGTCATTCATTACCTCACTGAACTGTTTAAAAGCATACCACACATAAAAAGTTTGGGAAATGTCTGGAGAAGATAACCATCTCAATAAAAATATAACATTACAAATGATAAATCAATATCACCCTCCTATTTTATCTCTATTATGACAGCCCTACTGAAATAAATCATACAACATACCAGAAATAAAATTTGAATAGAGGTCAGATGCAAGCTTTGTAAATAAATACTATTGGACCAAGCTGAGTTCTTTTCCTTCCTGTCAACAAACCGAAAGAGAAAATCAGCTCTATTCAATCAAAAAGCCCTTCAGAGCAATAATGCTGAAGCATCAAACAACATAGCAATGACGCTTGGAGTAACAAGATATTTGCAATTAGTTCAGATATATTCACGTTCATATTTGACAATATGCGCCAATCTTCAACTTTAAAATATTTATTATTTATAATATTATTTATTTAGCACTAATTTCATGAAAAAGTTATTAAAAAAAGGAAAAATACCTGTAAATGAAGTGATTGCAGTATTTACTCTTTCACTAGCTTTAAATGAAGTAATTGCTGTATGTACTCTTTGACTAGCTTTAAGCAAAGTAATCACAGTATTTGACCTTTTTCCAGATCTAAATGAAGTAATTGCAGTATTTGATCTTTGACAAGATGTCACAGTTATAGAAATTTTGATTTTTCGTCACAGGGAGAAGACCGTAGAACTAATGCAGAGCTGGTTAAAAGTATATCTAATGTAGTCATCTGTTTAGAAACAAACATTGAGGTGTCTTTTGAGATAACAAAATTCAATGTTGAATTTAATGCTAATGGTAATGTTTGTTTCTCAAGTGCTAATGATGATGCTAACGGTGTTTCAGGTTTAACTGCATTTATCAAAGACGATGAACTGATTGCTAAAGTTGAAATAGTTGATGATAAGTTATTTATTACAACGTATTTTTTAGTAACAACATTTACGTGTGTCGACTGAAATACACCATGTGAAATAACCACAATATGTTTTCCTATGATTGAGTAAGTGCCAGTTACACCACAAGTAATATTTATATACTTATCCTGACTTTTTATAAGAACATAGCCAGCTTTTGGAGATTGGCAAGAGTTTGATAAGAATGGTTTTACTGATACACTTAGCACAATATCTACATTGCTATTAAAAAAGTTTGTACACAGCAATTCTTTGTCTCTTGATAACAAAAAAGGGAAGTGCCTAACGATATCAGTATTTCTCAATGTATATGTAAGTCCACAGTTTGCTTTTGATTCTAAGAACAAAAGAAAGATAATCAAATATTAACAATTTTAACACTCAGAGTGTATTTTATATATTTCTTCACTTATAAATGCGCTATGTAAATTAGGAGATCCAACAAGCAATAGCAGGAGTAAAAAACTCTTTTAAACAAATTGTTTACTTTTTAAACTTATTTCATATTTAAAACATCTTTTTCATATTCTATGAAAAGTTGTTCCCTGACACCCATTGATTAAAAAAGTTATGATGAATTCTACCAAAAATTCATAAATTTGATTTTGAAAATTTGTTAAAAACTTATGGATAAAATACAACAGTTACTACAAAGAAATATCTGATATCATTAACCTTTGCTTCAAAATTAGGTCAGATTTTAAGGAACAAAAACTTTTGAC
Source organism: Euphysa ruthae (assembly GCA_035046665.1). Lineage (NCBI taxonomy): Eukaryota > Metazoa > Cnidaria > Hydrozoa > Anthoathecata > Corymorphidae > Euphysa > Euphysa ruthae. The sequence goes on along the minus strand of JAUZNK010090058.1, from coordinate 823 downwards.
GTTTAAATGAAATATATTTTGATTTGTTAACACAGTTTTATATTATTAGGGAGATGATTATTAAAAACCATGTCATATGTTAAACATTTAATCTAGCTACATTTCGGGAGACATCTTTAGAAATTTCTTTGTAATTTACTTGAAGATGGGAGCAGTTTGTCTCCCGAAACATAGCCAATATAAATATTGAATTCATGGCATATTTTTTAACTTATATTTTCCTATACACATGAAAATTGAAATAAAATTGAATAAAACATGAAATTTAATAAAATTCAAGGTCTTGTTTGCAATTTAACTTCAGAAAAGATGTGAAAAAGATTTAAATTTTAATAAAGCAATACCTGTAAAAAATTTCACTTAAAAGTTCAGTTAAATTTTCAAATAGGTTAACATGCAAAAATTTAAACTTTGTGACTAAAGTACCAATGATCATTATTGAAAAAAATTAACAATTCAACAGAACTTTGTGAATAATCCACCAGAGAACGTTATAGAAAAAATAAATAATTAAACAGAACTTTGTGACTTACATACCAGAGAACATTATTGAAAAAAAGCATAATTAAACAAAATTCTGCACAATATTCTTTTAATATATATCTTTCAAAAATGAAAGATATGACAAAGTCATCAGAAATTTTTTACAGAAACCAAAAAAACTAAAAAAGAAATTCTTGAAAACTGGAATCAGATTCCGTTTCTGACCATGAGTGAATGCCAATATTATCTGCCAAACTTCACATATATAACTCCCTATGTTTGTCATAGTTGAACATAACAAAACAATATTATCTGCCAAACTTCACACATATAACTCCCT
>JAUZNK010090047.1:0-12563 GCA_035046665.1 Euphysa ruthae | reverse complement strand
GGGTGATCTGGAATATTATCAAGAGGTATTGCTTTCACCCAACTTTGCCTTTAGGTAAACGATAAACATGTAACTCTTTCTCACGAGTTCCATTACATTTTGTTACAGAACAATATTTTTGCATTTTTTTTTTATAAAATTCACTTGCTTAAAAACCTGAAAATAAAGCATCTTATAAAGTTTAAAATTCTTAGCCTTGAGCTACAACAAATGAGTATTACCAGGTGTTATAGAGATATCATTATCTTCATATGATTTTGACCATTTTCTCATACTCTCTTATACTATATTAGAGTGTGTGCTGATATCAGAAAAAAATAGTAAATCTGATGCAAATCAAAAAAAGTTCAACCTTGTTCTTCACAATAAAATAAAGACTAAATGATTGATAAATATTACCAAAAAACATGTGTATTGACATCTTTGTATATAAGCAGGTCCACAGCAATAAAACATGTTCAAATAAACAAATAACACATTAAAAAAGAAATATATTTAGACAGATATATTTTTTTTTTACAATATACTAGACACCCAGACCACTTAGGCATTTTGCAAATAGATTTCTTTGAGACTGAGGGATTATTTCCCATAGAGTATCTAAAGATGAAGACTTATTCTGGAAATAGTTTATTTGAGACTATGGCTTTATATAATTTATTTACTGTACCTTTTTCATAATTTATTTACAAGATATGGATTTATATATATTTTTAGTATATGGTTTTATACAATTTTTTACGGTATATGACTTCATGAAATATACTTATGGTATATGGCTTTATATAATATATTTACGGTGTATGGCTTCATATAATATATTTACGGTATATGAATTTAAATAATATATTTACGGTATATGGATTTATATAATCATTCATTTCAAAAGCTCAAAACATCAGAAAAAATCATCTAAATGGCTTGAATTTCAAGACTTTTCACAACACACTTAATTTTCACCTTCGTTTTGTTTTTGTTTGTATTGTTTTGTTTTTGTTATTAAGAAGTCACACATCAGATGCTGCTGTAAGCAAATAACCTTTAATATAATACATATTATTTTTCAAAAAGAACTAACTAAATAAAAATTTGTAATTTATTTGTCAGGTAACGAGCTGAAATATCAAATACTAAATTTAGCAAATTGGCAGGTGTTACATGAAACAAGAATCTCACATAAGGCTGGATGTTACCTAGAAAGATAAAGTTTTCTTTTTCAGTATTTCAGTAAACATACCTGATTAATCTTGAAGTAAGATAATAACTTGACCGACTCCTTCAGGAGACTCTAAACCAAAATTACAAAAATATAACCAAACAAAATTTAACTATTTAAACGTTGTTACTTAAATTTTGACAACTTAAACTTAATGCCGTAATAACTAAATCTGGTGAAAGTACGCAGCTTAAGTTCGCAAAGTATTGTTTGGAAACAAGTCAAATAATCAAAAATTTAAACAAATAAAATCATCATGTTGTTTTAAAATAAATTTAATTCATGTATAATCTGGACAATTTAAACTACTTTATGACCATATCAGTACACTGCTCAATTATGGGAATAAACATAATCCTAACAAGATTCTGGTCATTATGGAAATTTTTGACTCCAAAAGCCTATCTTTATAAACAACTCTTTCCTAGACTTTCTGATCTAAGGAGTAAAATTAGACTATTGATAAAGCATTCTTTAGATATCTATTTAAAAGTATTGCTTTCAAAGCACCATTGCCATATCGACTAGTCAGCTATTCAAAGTTAGGATATTTGAGTGTGGCCTTTTGTTGTTCCACAAAACCGTTTACCAAATATAGCCTAATATTTCAAACAGGTTTAAACACAAGAATAATAATATCATAATGAATCAAATTTATTACTTACAATGCATGGCATATCATTTTTATGAAAGTCCAACATTACACCACGATATTTCCTTGCTGTCCAATCAGAAATCTAAACATTCAAAATCTACTCCTGTGAGAGAACTACAATTCTTGCAATAAAATCATTTTTTAAAGACATTTTTAAAGAAAATTTTTATTCTTAATTTTTATTCTGATTCAAGATATTAATTAACTTCTGAAGTAAATAAGGATTCAAAGAATAACATATTTCCTCTAGCAACACCAAATTCTATCTAACATAGAGTGATCCAGTATTAAAGTTTTACCAACCTTACAAATCTAAGGTAATTCTGCTAGTTTTTGAATCCTCTACTCACACACCACTGGAGGCAACAGCTATTATAAATATGACTACACAAACAGTTTTTTCTGTTTTTTTCTAAAACTATGAAGCTCCTAATTAAAACTATTTGTTTCATGTGCGCTACTCAACATTTTAAAACTATTCAAATATTCAAAAAAAAATATATTTCAGAATTTTTCTCCAGAGAAATTTTCTTTATAACAAACTGCTTGTTCCATCTGCTTGCACTGCATGAAATGACTTAAAACATCAGTCACCCTTTGGCTACCAGTTTAGATTCATATGGCATACTGTTGAATATCATTTTAAAAGATAAAATTTAATAACATGCCGTATTTTCCAAGCGAATAGTGATATTATGTGAAGTTTATTTGGATATCTTTCAAGTAGTGTTTGATTTTCAGAAAAAACGCAGATCTTCACGCATTCTCCTTGATGTAAAATAAAATTACTTAACATCCCATAAAAATAGAACAAGCTACAAGTGAAGTCCTCTACGTTAGTTTTACCCATACAAAATTTGCACAAGTCATTAACAAAATGTGCAACAGAAATTTCAAAGCATGCCCACACAGACAAATGATGTTCTCTGTGATCAGTTTATTTTTCATACAAAAAACCTAAATATATTGAAAGACTCAGGCTTAAGAACTTTTTTCTAAACTTGAAGTTTCTTTGAACAAAAACTGGCAATGGAAATTTTCAAGACATACCCATATAGCAGATGTTCTAGGATTGCATTATTTGCATAAAAATTCATAAACCATTGTTTAAAACAACAAAATTTATTTACAAATATAAATATAATATATTATTCCGTGAATCCAAAAAAAAAAAAAAAAAAAAAAAACTTTTTTTCTGATTATAAACTCTTACCTGCAACAGTGGCACTGATTTACCTCGGAATAACTGGAAACATTGCACCACGGTACACAAACCCCGATAAAGTGATTTCAATGATGAAGCTATTATTGAAACCTAAGATTAATAAAATTAAACACTAAAAGCTTTTTTTAAGTAACCTACTTTAAATTGCTTATCTGCAATAAATTGCCACATTATATTAGATTACACTATTAAATAAATGCATATTTATGTAAGAATATAAATAATCAGAACAAATAATTCTAATGAACGAGGCTTTAACTGTCAAAAAAATGTTTTACAGCAAACACAATGAATGATAAATTCAAAAAAAACCATCAAGCAAAATAGTGTTAGTATTTTCAGTAAGATAATTGACCAAAATGTCAGGATCTTATTACTCATAAATAAAGGTTTAGACATTAAACCAGTCCTTGATTTAAATCTTGTCATTTACCAACATTCAAAATTTTAAATGATTTAGTTTTGAAAAATTATCAAAATATGAACTTTTGCTAAACTCTAGCAGCAAAAAGTTTTTAAAAAAATTTATAGAATGGTTTTGGAACTGTGTAATGGATGAACGGTGGTATAGAAGTGTACTCTTTTACAATAATAGTCTATTAAATGAGAACAAAAAATTTTGTCTTGGGGAAATTATTTTCTTAATTTTTGATATTGATGATGAGAAATATTGTCAGCTCTTTAAAAAGAAAAGTAACTAATAATTCTTGATCATCAAAATCAAATCATTGATTTTCTTCCCATCGAACACAAACCATATCAACATATTTACACTATATTGTTTGTTCAAGCATATGACTTACAGAACATATTTACAAGATATTAATAGTTCAAGGATATGGCTTACATAACATATTTACACTATATTATTTATTCAAGCATATAGCTTACAGGCAAAATAAGAACCTACAGGACTAAGAGAAAGAAAAGTCAATTAAAATCCTTAGTAAAATCCTAAAAAGAGTATTCAATGAGGTGTTAGTCCCTGAAATATTTTAGATGGCTTAAAATTAATTGTGCAAGCATTTTGCTATGAAATAAGATTATTTCTTGGAATATCTTAAACTAATAGTGCAAGCAATTTACTATGGGGTAAGATACACATGATGAAGAATATAAAGTAAGGGAAATTTTATTATGACTCTTTATAATGCTAGAAACCGAAAATATGTCTTTATAGTGAAATAAAGAAGATGTGTTATTTCGTGTAAATAAACAGAAACAGAAAAAAAATAATAATAATTAACATAAATATCATATTTATGAAGACTTTTATTTGTTTTTTATTTGAATAATATCTCACCTTTTGTGAATTTATTTGAATGAAATACTCTTCTCTCTTAGTAAAATTCTTTTTATTGATTATGCATTCAATTCCTTTTGATAAACAGTTTAAACCTGAAAGCAATGTAAAAGATGGTATCATCAAGAAACTCTTTCAAGCCAATAAAAAAGTACTTGAGACCAAAATATAAAGCATTTTCTTTTTATATATAAAATAAAATGAAGAACACATTTTAACAATAAGCTCAGTTATCAGGAGTCAACCTGCACTAACAATAACCAAAATATATATGCTAATTGCCAAAATGAAAAAATAAATAAATAAATAAACTGTAAAATCTAAACTGTATAAAGAATTGCCACATGAAAAACGTAACTAAACTACCACAAATGTGTTATGTGTATGTGAGTGCAGAATAACTTTCAAAATTCCTGCATTAGGATTAGTAATGAACCATTTTTTGATGTACAGAAGTAGGTATCATTGCAGACCTTAATACTTTCATTTTTGCATTTATTTTTGATACCCCTCAGTTAGGGCTATTTTGTCTAGATGATATTACTAATCTAAAATAATCAAACAAGTTAACAACCTCTTTCTTCATTGCCATATTTCATTAATTTAGCATGAACTAACATAGATTTAAGTTTTTTTGGTTTTAATTGTAAACCTAGTTTCTCAGCATGAAAAAAATTTTTATATTGAGTAAAGTTTTGGTGGGTTCTTCATCTGATTGCACTATTGAAATATTGTCAGCGTAAAAAAAGTCTGAACAATAACATCAAATAATTTCTATTATATGTTGATGTAATAGTTTTGAAGCACTCTTTGGGAAAAGGAGAGTACAGGGTTATATACTCGTATACAGAAGAGCCGTAGGCTCTCGTGCAGCCTTCCTCACATAGATATATAACTGGAAATAGTAAATCTACTTAAGGGAATAGGGGGTTTTAAACTCAGATGTGGAAGAGCCTAGCTCGTGATGGCACTTTCCTGGCGTAGATTAATAATTGGGTAAAAGTAAATCTACCTAAGGACAGTTTTGCGCTGATATATAATTGGTAATTATAAATCTACACCCCCACTGTCCTCAGCTCCAAGACCATGGCTGTTTTCATTTAGAGGTGTGTCAGGCCAGATTATACCAAACGATGAAGGCAGATAACAGATGCCCATGGTTGAAAGTGAATACCTTACAACTATGTCACAAAAAATAACCAGTTCAGTGTAGGCCATGTAGTGTAGGGACTACGTTGCTTTGTAAGAAGTGCAGTTCTAAAAAATTGATAGATACTGAGAAGCGTGCACATTGAGATTTTGCTTGTGTGCTTTGTGAATTGTTCCAGAATTCATTTAGAGTCTTGTCTGACTAGGGTATATTGGAATATATATACCCACCTTGGCTCTCATAGATTCGTTAAAAACACCCTTGCGACTGTTAAAGAAAGGCTGTTTAAGCCTCTCTGGCCTTCTGTGTTAAAGCCATGACAGGTGAAGGAGGAAAAACCAACTCTCATACTGTCTAGTCCTTGTTGTGCCTGCGCACTTAACAGTCACTCAGCTAGCTGTCGAATAAAGGACTTGACGAAAGCCTTTGATCTGTGTGGCCTGGTTGTACTCGACAGACTTGTAAAATCTGTGCTTAGACACAAGCTTAGTCACTACCTCCTTGAATGCATGCCAGTCGTAGACAATCAAAGTGCTTGGCAATACAAGCGGTTCATTCTTGTATATGATATTAAATGCTATGGCAGACTCCCAGAAAGTATGGAATGTTTTTTGCAGCTTAATTGTTGAGCTGAGTGGTTGTTGACAAACCATGTCTGTATAATCAGTCGTAATACTACGATCCAAGGCCACTGGCTCGTAGGCAATCTCAGGCACCTCTCTAGAGTCCAGAGATCGAATTAAGTGATTTGAGATCGTGATTCGCGCACCGTTTTGATATGTTTGTGAATCAAAAATATTAACTTTTCATAAAATAACTTAATCCAATTACTGATCGTTTAATGGGACTTAATGTAGATGGCACATCTGTAAACATAGGGAGGTTTACTGGATCAGGACCCCAACTGAAATAATATTCACAGTGGCTAGTAGTGGTCAACTGTTTTAAAAATCGTTTAGCTATTAAAGATGCCCTCAAGAATACCGATGTGTCCAAAAAGATAAACAACTTTTTGTTACAACTTTACAACTTGTATCAAAAAAGTCCAAAAAGATTGGGTGGATTACGCGAACTTGCGGAGACATACAAGCAATCTGTGCTAAAACCCACAAAAGCCGATGGAACCAGATGGATTGACCATAAATATTGAGCTATTAAAATAGATTAGGATGATTATCGAATTTTTTTAACGCACATTGAGGAATTATCACAATCTAATAGCAAAGCAGAAAAACGTGCTCAAATCAAAGGATGGCTGAGTCAGTGGAAAGAGGCCAATTTGCCAGCAAATGTGGCCATATATTTAGACATTTTGGCGCCAATTCGACAATTGAGCCTTGGATTTCAAGGCGAATTACATGACCCAGTTAAGCAAATAAAAAGAATACAAGACTTCACTTGGACTAAAAATTATAATCGATAACTCACTTAAAAGCAAAAACGAAGGCAGTTTTTATTTAAATTATTTTCTTTCCTTTTATTTATTTGTTTAATAAACGCACAACGATTTCGAAAACACACGATTTTTAATTAATTTTTATTATTAAACTTTAAATCTTGATACTTAATCCAAGCTGAATTTAACACGGGAAAGATTTTATTTCTCTGTCTAGGATGCCTTTTACTCTGAAGCCAAGTATTAAAAGGTCGAGGTGAAATAAATTTGTGATAAAAATGAACAAAAAGCTATGATCTGGCAGACATCTTATGACATAGACAGTTGAAATATTTTGGCATGGGAAATTTACAGCTTTTAGGATAATTAAGTTGTATTAATTTCATTTTTCTTAGGACGGTTGACTTACTATACAAAATTTGAGAAGTCTGGTTTGCACAGCAGGAATATTTTGCTCCGATAAAATTTTGTACCAATTCAACAATTTGTCCAATTACTGTCATTTCAAGGAACTGTACAATGAAGCAATTGTTAAAATATCGGATAGCATGGAACACCGCTTTTTGTCCCTTTCAACTTCCCCTGTGTTTAAAAATGTTGTTGCATTACCTGATGTTAATACTTGGTTTGTCCCAGACACAGATGCTTCTATTTCCATTGAATTTGCTGTATCAGAAGTAGCAAGTCATTTTAGAGATTAGCTTTTGAAAAATGGATGTGCTATGGAAAATATTTTACTTGAACTTATGACATTGTATCATGTATAAATCCAATTATCCAAAATAACCCTGATATTTATTACATAGATATTTGGAAAAAAATGTTTACATGTAATGAAGTTATAAAATGGTGCTTAAATGTCCTTCATATCATCAAAATTTTCTTGATAATCCCTTTAAAGAACGCTAGGTTGAGCGCGGATTTTCGGATATGGTAAAAGCTGATTTTCGTAATAGACTTGGTAGAAAACGCCTCGATTCTTGTCTAAGAGTAATCAAAGAAGGACCAGACTTAGACAACTTCAACCCTGACATAGCGATTGATTTATAGTTTGGAGAAAAGGTGAGGCGGCTTTCATCAAAACCTCATAAATATCTGGCCAAATGTAAGCACCGAGGTTTTACATAGGCAGTTGATATAGAAACAATAGCGTTATCAGATTTAGAGGAAAGTGACAGTGACTCTGATATATTTTTGTAAAAAAAATGTTTTCATTTTTCATTAATCAAGTTTTTCCATAAGTGAAATAAACACTTAGACATGTAGGGCTTGCTGCTGTGCGTTCGATTCTGTGAGTATGTTAGCATACACCCATGAGCGTTTTTTACTATATACGTAGCACTGAAATTGATGCTATTTATGAAAAGAACAATCTTAACACGCATCTACCTGAGCTCACAGCTTTGAGTTGTGCCCCAAAACTAGACTGATGTAATCAGAACTTACACAAGCTAGTAGAAACCAAAGGTGATCTAGATCACATAAACGAGCTTCGTTTCGAAACGGGCTCCAAACAAGACTATCGATTTCTCCAATAACTATCCCAAGGTCAAATTTCAGTTTGAGTGCACTGCATGGAGTATTGTAGCTGTGATAAATTAATGCTGACCAATTTGTTTGCGCATGGTCTGTTGAGGAAGCCTACTTTAACCGATAGATCTGGGCGAGCCATGTCAACCTTGGCGAGCAGTGATATCCCTACCAAGGACACTCTTGTATGTAAACAGGTGGAGCCAATCAGGCTTTGTTGGTCAACAGACTCTCGTGGTAACAGGCAGCTGCTAATGCTGCACCGACACTAATTATCACGTTCCGCCTATTCCTCGGGATGATACAACAGAAAAGATTGCAACTGAATGATATGGGCCTTCAATTGCCCTTAACTCGAGTGGAGTCAAAGTTTACGTTAATTACCACTAAAGCGGTGGCTGGAGTCGCTATTACAATCACACATGCCAACTGGTTTTTTATGCGAATTGAACTGACACAAATTATAGAGCGTATGACGAAAAAGAAGGCTCTGTATCCTATGGAGAAGACACTCTTCTTCCAGCATCATGAGATGGGCAAGACTATACTAAGCCTAACGATATATGGGCGGTCCTCTGTTTAGCCCTGTAATTGTAGCTATTGTGCATGCATTGGTGTTCGAAGGAGACATAAAACAGAACCTTTGCAACTTTGAAAATTATTTAATGACTCTGCTACAGCTGATTGCAAGCTCCGTGGATTAAGTTCTTGAAAATGATTCGTACTATTTAATGCCTTCCCTTGCCTCCCCAAAATTTTTAACTCACTAATACTAGAATGACTCTAACAGCTATTTCTGGTGTCTTTTAATGCATTTTGATAACAAAGAAAAACAGACATTAGCACGCAATCATGTGAAAATGCCACCATTTTTGTTTTAAAATTATTCATAACTGCATTCAAATATTTTGCTATTATTTGCAGTGTAATCCCACTCCTCTGTGATGCTAATTATCAACGAATACAAAGTTTAAATTAAAATTTAGAACATAAATGTTTATTATCACGTAGACAGATTACATCAACAAAAAAATAATTAGCATGTTGCAGGCTATAAAAGATACTAATCTTCAAGGCGTTTCAAACAAAGCATGTTTTGCATAAACTCAATGACGGCAAGCTAATCATGTCTAAGTATTTAAAATCTAGCGAATTGCTATATGCAGAGTTGAAATGAAGATTTACTTGGATATCAATTGATATCTATATATTTTATGTGGATAAGTAAAGTATCCACCAACAGTCACAATATGAAGCGCTATACCTTTGTGCTTACCATCCGGACCAACCAGCGTATTGCAAGATCATAACCACATTCAAAGCCTAAGGCCATCCGGTTATGACTTACACTGCTTTTCCCAAAGAACCAAGTGAGTTCTATCCAAAAAAAGAAAAAAATTCTTGAGGATGATCTGATAAAAGAGGCAGAGCGGTCAAAGTATTTCCGCTTCCTGATCATAGCCAGAACAACACTACACTCATCCTCGCATCTCATTGGTGTTGTGAAGAGGAGATGCATAGTGCCAGCATTTATAAATGGACTACATGTGTCACTTTCCATTCTCAGGCTACAAAAAAGCAGTCTACAGCTTAGGTTGTAAAATTACTCCCAGTGCCATAGATCGCTTTATGGAGGTCTATAATGACGCGACCAGTGACCAATATAGACCAATAATTGTAGATCTCATGGACATTATATCGATCCACGTTTGTGATTTAGATGAAGAGAATGGGACCTCGTATACCAGAACGCAGCGGAGATATAAGAAATAGTGAACATATTTGGATATGTTATTAAGCCTGATGGCCCTATAAACAAAGGCGGCCCAATGAGGCAAATTGAGCCTAAAGGAGACTTGGGCCTTTTGGTCATAAAGGTGACCTAGAAGAGCGTGAACCTTCTGGTACTTCTGGTCCTTAAGGTTACCCAGGAGAGTGTGGACCTTCCTCTGCTTCTGGTCCAAAAGGATAACCCGATAAGCGTGAAGCTTCCTGTGTTTCTAGTCCTAAAGGAGAACATAACTCCTGCACCTAATAGAGGAATTTTTCAAACTAAAGACGGCTTATTGCTCTCTTTATTGACACTTCTATGGGATGGCTCAGCTCATGATAAAACTTTTCTAAATAAGTCAAAACTCCAGTTATTCTACTTCTCCTTGTTGATGTCTTTGTAACTTCAAAGATAAAGCAACGCCTTTCAACAAGACCTCAGAACAAAAACTTTTTCAGAAAAATTTTTTCTGGCAAATATGCCTACCAAGTCTTTTTTGTCTAATTTTTTATCGGAAATCTTAGTTTTAAATCATTGAATCCTAAATCCTAAATCACTGAATCCTACTAAAATGACCGTATTTGAGAACAAAATTCAAGCTCAGTACAAAAAAAGGAAATATTTAAAATTGCCACATAATCTTAGAGAAACCCATTGCGAACGCACAAAGGCGAATTTAATGAAACATAACTATAGTATAAAAGAGTTGATATATACTTCTTTGAGTTTAAAAATCTTTTCAACAGAAATTTTAATACTGAATGTGAATCATCGTTAATAAGAACATTTTTCTCTGTATTCCAACTTAATTTCAAACACTTTGTTAAACTATGCAAAATTTCCAAACTTTTATTAAATAAATCTTATTTTAAGGTTGATTATTTATTGATTAATTGATTGATTATTTTAAGGTGGTTGAAAAATTTTAAAAAGAATGAAAGTGAATTTATTTACCTTTATATTGAATATTTATGGTATGTCCAAGTTTTTTTAACCTGCATTTGAATAATTCTATTGTTTCCACAATGCGCACAACAGATTCTAGAAAAACGAAAATTTTGTTTTTAAAAACTATCATAATTACTATCTATAGCTAAAAACAAAATCTGCAAATTCATTTGAGAAAACCAAAAAATCCTTCAAGTATAATATTTTCAATTTCAACCAGTAATTTCTCTGATTTCTATTTATAAATACGCACAGGAGTAAAAACAAAATTCAAATATTTTCTTCAAAATTTGAGTTTAAGGCATCTGACCAGTCATACAGTCATTATTGCTATTTGTTTATTTATTATGTTAATTAGTTGTCTATGTGAATGTTTTTATGGTAATTACTGGATGTAAAACTGAAAGCAATAGTTTAAGGGACTTTTAAATAAAAGTTGCCACATTAAACCTGGCTGAAACATTTTGAAATTGGAAAGCATCACCTTTGCATCCAGCTATAAAAAACACAAGATCAGTTGATGGAACAAATTGCACTCCTTTGAACTGCTTAATTGTTTGGGGTTGTGGGCAAAGGTACTTCAGCAGAGTATCAGGCTCAATTTGTACTGGGTCAGCTCTGCTAACTGTTTTTGTTAACACTATCTTTTCAGCATTTTTAGCAGGTTCCTCAGCATCTAAAAAAAATATTCAATAAGAATAACTTCCTGGAATAATTTTGAGGAGGTATCCATGAAAACATTAACTAATTGTTTTAAAAACAAAAAATAAATACAACAACAACATAACAAACAAAATATTGTAATTATTTGGTATTCCATAAAACCTTGAAGCCAATTTGAGGTGTGTTTTTGGCCAACTTGAGCCAAATTATTTTAAGCCGGTTAAAAATAAATATTTGAGCCAACTTTAGTAAAAAATTTAGCCAAATTTGCTGCTTCTAAGTTCCTATAAAAATTTAAAAAAAATGTTTTATATTGTTTACCTGAGATGCTTCCATTCAAAACTCCAGGTTCTGCAACTGTAGAAGGAACGTATTTGTCAATTAGTTGCAATACGCCATCATAACGTGAAGCAAGTTCAACACAGGACACACCTTCATGAGTTCTTAAAAAGTTACAAATGAACAAAATAATAATTTTTAAATAAATTTAATAATACATAAAAAATTCCAATATTTTTAAATTAACAAAAAATTTTAACTAATTTAGTTATCTCTTTACCCTCTCAATCCCAATGATTTTGCCAGTCAAATCTTTTACTATTCTTTTATCATTATGAATTTAAAATAAGTTTATATTATCAAACAAAAATTACAAATTTAATATTATTACATAATATTGATTTATTTTTTTATTTTTAATATTATT